>JAEAOA010001501.1:40000-57500 GCA_016746295.1 Potamilus streckersoni | reverse complement strand
TCTGTTAATATCAATTGCATAATCAGAAGAGGACCCGTTGTTGGGGTACGTTCAATTCAGTTCTTGTTGACATCGTTCCTCCGTTGTGACTGATTCTCGTACAGTTATTGGTCTCAGATTTTCTTCCGCATCAGCTAAGTTTATGGTGCCTTCAAAACCATAATTTTCAGCATCTGCCAGTGGGCTGTCAATAGGATTACTAATAAGCCCTGCTGTATACAGCCTTATCGGAGATGATCTGACTGTCCGTACATGCATTTCACTAAATGTTCAGCTTCTCGTTAATGTTTGAAAGAAACACATGATGAATAGCAAAAATATGTTGTTGTTTGTCCTTCGGTCTCGAAGACGATAATGACTTTAAATCTGGGGTGGTCTGTGAATGCGCAGATGGCTGGTGCAACCAGTCCACGCTCTGAAGAATCTAAGGCAATGGGGACAGGGAATTGCCAGGGGCTGGCTGGACTGAGGGTTGGCGCTGGCTCTGCTCTGCCTTTGCTGGCGTTTGGTCTCGTTTATCCCGTGTTCTTCAAAAGTAGCTGCACCTGAGTTTATCTGGTGACGCCAGGCAGCGCGGTCTTCTGCAAGCTGCTGCTAGATCAATGACACAGGGCTTCACGGAGGCTTTGAGCTTGTCCTTGAACCGTTTCATTTTTGGCCTTCTCTGGAAAGCCTGCCTTCAGCGAGTTCCCCATAAAAAATTTCGGGATGAGTTCATCAGGCATACGGCAGACATGACCAGCCCAGCGGATTTGTGACCTATTGAGCTTAGCATAGACGCTTGTCATCTCAGCTTTGTGGATGACTTCTGTGTCAGGAATCTTGTCCTGCCATTTGATGTGGATCAGTTTTCTGAGGCAGTGCATGTAGTTTAGCTGTTTTGCAAGGCAACTGTACACCGTCCATGTCTCATCATTCATGATGTTCTAGATTTCTTCATATTATATTAAATAGAAGAGATCATAATAATAACTTAGAAGCTCTTTTATATGCATCTCTCCATAAAAGCTCATTGCGCTAATTATAAGTAATTTTACACGTATAACACTACCACGCTGTGGTCCACTCGCTCTAATCATGTAGTCAGCTATTTTAGGGTTTTCCATGCATTTGTCAGACCCAGGCCCTTAACGGTTGTTCATACTCCTGCACACCCCTTAAAACAGTCTAAAAGAGTTTTCGCTTTGACATTATCTGTACATTCAAGGAAGGTAAAGAATTGCTTGAGCCATCAATGTCTACAACAATGACAAAATGCCAAGTAATCGGCTTATGATTAGTGTCCACATACCATAAATTATTAGGTCCAGCTACGTTGCACACTCTGCGATGCAGTCGTCTTCTACTTCTGTTTTAGATGACAGTTTCATCCAAATGATGTAAACTGTCTCTAAGTTGTGATATTGGTACTTGTTTGAAAAGAATATTACAATGTACACGCTGGGTATACCAAAAATATTTCATAGGTAGCAGGACTAATGCAAGAAAGGACAGTGATATTTCGTTAACTATTTAACATGTTGGAATATTGTGTTGTGAGAATAAATTACCAACAACAAATCATTCAGGTGTTGCCGAAATAATTTTAATTTTAATCGATATCTAGTTACAGGAGAGTGGTGTTTATTAATTTTTTAATTTAATAATAATTTCAGTTTTAATTCTAAGAATATAATGTACGAACAGACTCATTCTATTTAATCAAATATTCAGGTTCTTCATTTTTTTTATGTAAGATATGTGCAGAAAAACATAGTCTGAGTTGTACATTTTGTGCATCACGACAATGTTTTCTTTGCTGGTGGATAGACCATGCTGAGCCTTAGCCACAACTAATAATCAGTGAAAACAATAAAAATGACACAAACACTTGTGAGAGACTGTAAACACTCACTTTCAACTTTGTTTTATTAGAATATTAAATACAAATATATATTTTAGATCAATTTATTTGAAACCAATTAGTATTAACTATCGTTGACACAGTTAATTACATTGACTCACATTATACGCCAGAGACAATTCGAAAGTAGACTGCTTTGTACACTTTAATACGGGAAATAGTATTGCAAAAGCTTTTACAGTAATGCTTCAGAACCGTGATTACATCAATTTCTAAGCAACATCAATACGTTGGGAACACAAACCGCGAGTGGTTTTTTGTGTTAACTTTCTGATATTAACAATAATTTTGAAAACAATAATTAAAGGAATATAATGTACGTTTTGTGACAAGAACAGTTCCAACGTTCTGTATAAATTGCCTTTAAAGTTTTTTCTTTCTCTTATCATCACTGCATGCATAATGGATGACATAAACTGGTCTATCAGAAATCTGTGTATTCATATCTGGTGGGCAAAGCTCAAAGAATCATGGTTTATTTGTTAGGTAAACATATATACAGACCTGAAATATCCAATTGCTGAACAGTATCAACCATTTGCACTAGAAGATATCATCCATAATGCAATGCAAAATTTCATTTTAAAACTTGATGGTTTAAAAAACCTTATCTTATTCTTTGATTTTCAAAAATACAAGTAAATGACATTCAAATAATTCATCATCTCGCACTGGTCCCCCTACTTGGAAATCTAGTTGCCTATGATATTAGCAGTGCAAGTTGGTCGTTATCTGAAGATTTTCTTAATGATCACCCATTATACTCCATTACTATTCGACAGAGTGATGGCCTTTGATGATTTAAAGCTGTAGAGAACAAACTTGTACATTGTGCTGGATTGCCTCTTGAGATCAAACTAGGCTTATAGTATAAAAATGGTTTGATATTTTGTAGATATTATATTAGTCGTATCAAGAATTTGTTACACTACACTGATTTTTCACAAGAGTGTCAGACACTTTTAACTTAGTCACAGAGAAAAAGTTCCAATGATCTTGAAATCAGAGCAGACATCATCAAAGAATAAATATAATGAATAAAACAAACAATGAAGACTGGTAAATTGGAAAAGTATACGCTTTCGTAAGTAAGATCGTTAAGCGCTATTTTTCAACTAATTATTTCAACTAAATGTGCAATGGGTTCTTAAGTCTTAAAAGGTTATAGAAAGTCCTTAGCTGTTAAAAGTGTTGTCTGAAAATGTCGGCTAATCCACTATAATTTTGTAATTGTGTAGCTCTTATCACCCAACATTGTCACATAAAATGATATATTTGGAATTAACTTATTCTCTTAGCATTTCAATAACGGAAAAGTCGAGCGTTTCATCATTGAGATCTGAGAAGCTAAATCTACTAAGGTTGTATTTCTCATTCTTCGATATATAGTAGCGTCTGAAACAGACAGCGTAATGCTGATATCCATAACTGTAAATCCTGTCTCGATAAGCCCTTCAGTAGTAAGTTTTGGTAAGCTAAATTCATGACGGCTGAGGTGATTGCTAATCACAATAGTTTGACAGCTTCAGTATTTGACGCATTCTATCCGCAGCCTCATAATGTCAGACCTATTGACTAGGCCCAAACATTGAAAGTCATACAATCATAGCTTGCACACAATATCGGGCGAGATTTTATGTTCTTCAAATATCACAATGTAAGAATCTAAATTCACTTGTTTGAGAACAAGATACATAGCGTAATGTGTCGAATTTTCAAGAAGTACAGAATCTTCAAGTTGAATAAATTGTACATTAAAACTTTATCATAGTCAAGTCAAAAAAGTCTTTGAGAAAGGTCACTTTGATATTTTACATGTTTCATCTGCGAAACATAAAGGGGCCTACGTTTAAGGACTAGTGGAATCGACCCAGTCATCGTAACGTTATCTTGGCAGAGTACATTAGACCTACATTGATTTGCAAAGGGAAGATGATCGCATCGCATTCAAGACTGCCGTTGTTGTAGTTGTTGTTGTTGTTGTTGTTGTTGTTGTTGGGCTTAAAGCCATTTTTCAGCACACGATACGCTATACATGGCGGCCAGTATTAATGGTGGAGAAAGAAATCGGGAAATCGCCGGAAGGAACCACCAACCCACGAGAAGCTACTGGCAAGCTTTCTCTCATATCCAAATTCGCCGAATCCTAGACTCACACCCACGCAGTGATGGCAGTGATACGTAACGGACTGTGCTTTAGACCACTCAGCAACACGGGGCCCTTTGTAGGCTGTCATAATCTGATGAGACATGATTATTTAGGGAAAAATTTAGAAACAGTTGTTTCCGATTGGTCAGTTAAAACTAAGGTGTTCACTTTGGAAGTTATGGGAGTTTAAATTTACCGACCATAGTCAAAATTAGTCCTAAATCTTGCTTGAAAGAAGACAGATTTACTCCACGGGAAACCTAAAAGAATAGCGTTTTACCTCGTTAACAAGTAAAGAAGCCAGCTATTAGCTTTCTTGAAAGGAAAAGACAGGCTATAGTGATAGGACGCACGATTGTGTGGGAAATAAACAGCATTAAGGTACGCAATTTTAATTCCTATGTTATTTTTATTTGGTATATATATATATATATATATATATATATATATATATATATATATATATATATATATATATATATATATATATATATATATATATATGAAAATGTGTTAATGTGTTTGATATGCTTATAATCAAAGTAGTGTATAGTTTTTTCAATTAGTCATGTTGATACGCTAGAGTTGTTATGCCATTCATTTCTTTAATTTTACAGTTATTTGTTCTTTGATAAAATGGACGAATTATATATAATTCAGATATTCAAATGTGTAGCATTTCGTATGTATTTATTAATTAATCCAAATAATCAAATGTTTAGAATTTCTTATGCTTATATTAAGTAATTTCCTTTGTAGTATGATATTGTTTATTGTGAGTTAATGATAATTGAATATTTGTATATGATTTTGTAATGCTTAAATGTTCTTTCAGATTATTAATTACTGTAATTTAGAATTTAGTGAATCTTATGCAATAGTAATCGAGCATTTATCTTACGGAGTAGAAGTAACTAGTTAGATGTAAGAAGTAGTATAGTAACATATACAGATATATACTGCAGTGTTGTTGTAAACACCGCACTTGGTAATTTCTAGTCAGAAGCGTAGAGCGAGGGGGATGAACTGTTTCATTAAGGTCAGACTTGGTATATTGCAATGGTCATCTGTAACTATAGATAACGATTGTACCTTACCTCAAGTATAGTAAATTTGTAAGGACCTTTAATCGTTGAGGTCATCTTATGTCAGAATTTATGCAGTGTGGATAGCAATTTACCTTTCTGAATAATGACAATAAGAGAAAAGAGTTTTCATATATATATATATATATATATATATATATATATATATATATATATATATATATATATATATATATATGGATAGTGGTGAAACATATATAGCTTTAGTCGTAATTTTGTCATTTAAGGGAAAAGCTTTATATATACATATATATCTCCCCGAGAACTCGATGAGGACAGTCCTAGTGGAAAGTCCGGAAATGAAGAGTTCGGAATATAAGGGTCAGAGGAAGAACCAAGCATACACGCTACATGTGTACTATGCAAAGTAAATAGTGGAACGACGCCAGGTAATGAAAGTCAGGCGTGGACATTTTACTCTTTTCGCCACTCATTACTATGATGAACTAATTCGTAAATTGAACACTGCTATTAAATTCCATTAATGTAAATATGTTGGCTGAAATTGCAATTTTTGTTTTATGTATTGATTAATTAAAATTTATTTTTTTGTTGTTGTTGTTGTTTACGGGGTTCGGATTTGTTTATTTCTACTCAACGGTCTCGTTCAGTTCTCTGTCAATTCATTAACACTGGGCAATAACATCGAGAGAGGTGAGAGGTCATCTTCAAGATAACGATCGCCAAATCAATTAAACAGGACAACGCACACGACACCCCTTTACACACAGATTCTATTATTCTAGCCTATTTCACTGTAATCACTACAAAAATTATTCGGCGTAGTAAGACAATATATCCACCATAGGTTTCTTGGCGCGGTTGCGAAAGTTCCGTCTTTGCTCATCGTCATAAAGAAGTTTGAACAGAATATAATGAAGATTTTTCTATTTTACTCTATGATATAAGGATGGAAGAACCACACATAAGGAACATAATATAAGGATAAAAGTACATCATACAACGAAGCGTTCACATCATATAAGGACAGCATAAAAAGAAGTTTGCACATCATATAAGAACTAAAGTACAACATTTAAAAAAATTGCACATCATATAAGGACGAAGGAACAGCATATAACAAATTTTGCACATCATATAAGGACAAAGGAACTTTATGTAGAGAAGATTCCACATCAAATAATAACGGTATCGTCTTTAGACAGCTCTGGTGTTTCCTTGTAAAGACCACACAGATTTGGAACATTTGGATTGGCTAGCAGTGACGGTCCGTACCAAATTATTTAGCTCTAGGCAATGAGGTTAGGGTGTTTTACAAACAATGAATGTTGCCAGTTTGTTTTGTTGTTTTGTTTGTTTTGGGGATTGATTTTGTCATGTTAAGTAATAAATAAATAATAGTTCAAACAAAAGGTATGTAGAAACAATCTAAGATTTATTTCAGCAAGTAAAGTTAAAAGTAGAATGAAATACCTTGTTTAATTGAAATAATTGGTCCTTATGTTTAAATCTACCTACATAAGCGTCCTCTTCAAATCTGAGGTGAATACCTAACATGACCGAACAACAAATAAATAATTAGTTTCGCCTCAGACTTCTCGTCATTCGGTCAAAGTACGCTTCAGACGCTTGGAAGACAACGCATGTAAAATAACACTTTTGTACTCAGCCTGCTTCTGTAGCTACTACAACTGTGTGTACTCGCTGATAAGTCAAGTCAAACTGCAAAAAAAAAAAAGATCCTAATCTGCAGTAGAATAAAGAACCGGCAGATCTTGCCTCTTTCACTGATTAATTGTAACAAGCGTCACAGACCCAGATCTGCCGGTGTATTACGCGGTTTCAGATCTGGGTCTGTGTAAATTGCAGTTGGACTTTATGTTATACGAGAGTACAGATGGTTTAATATCAACTTCCCTTGGGAAGCCATATAGATACAGGGTTCTTAGTAATTTGTTGTGGCAAATGAGAAGATTTTGTCAACACAACTTTGGGCGTGTTAAGGCACACAATCTCTTCTACAAAGAAAGGAAAGTTCAAATTTTCCTACAATATCCACAAAAGGATCTTGACATATTAATATTGGAATGATTTATAGAAAATTGAAACTGTCTGATTTGATAATAGAATTTGATCAAATAAATTTTAAAAACTCGTTTCATTTAAATAATGAAAAGTAAATGGGATCTGTTTCAACCGACAAACTGGCAGAACGAACTACACTGAAACCATACGAAAATATGAAATAAGCATTTATGTTGCATTTCAATAACAAAGCTGTTGATAAAACTCATCCGGTTAAATATAGGAGAACTGAGCATTAACATCGGAAGCAAATCACTCATAACACATACATATTTTCTTATAAATACTATTATTATTATTATTATTATTATTATTATTATTATTATTATTATTATTATATATATATATATATATATATATATATATATATATATATATATATATATATATATGTGTATATTGGGTACGACTCTTCCATACGAGTCAATCATTTGGCAATTTCGATTAATAAAACTTTAAAAAAGAAAGAAAATACCAAGGTCAATAAATTTGAGCTGAAAGTCATAAGATAGACTAGAAAGATATTTTTTCATTGGAATTGCTTAAATGTCCCTTGGAGTGATGATGTGAAACAAAGTCCTATAAATGTAACAATGAACAGATAAGACCTTTAACAACATTTGTTTTTTTAAAACTACACAAGACTCGAAAATTGCAAATATAGCTCTGTATTTACCGTGTGCTATTGAAAATTCATGTATGTAAATGTACATATTATATATATGTACACACATGCTTATATATATATATATATATATATATATATATATATATATATATATATATATATATATATATATATATAGATAGATAGATAGATAGATAGATAGATAGATAGATAGATAGATAGATAGAAAGATAGATAGATATATAGATATATATATATATAGATATATATGAAAAATCAATAGGCAACTTAAATCATACGTCGTGACGGATAATTGCTTTTAAATGCAAAAGCAATATGCAATATGTTTAAGGTTACGGTGGTGAAATTACTTCCAGGATAGCTTTTGAGATTCTCAGTACTTTTGATTAGTCATTTCGCTTCTTTCTTAAATCATTTCCTAAACGCAGACTTCTCTAATTAAGATATCGCTAAACAAATTACTTAGGAAAAAAAGGCTCTTACGATTATTTTGTGTCACCGAATTATTTTGAAATGCCAATCAATAAGTAAACTGAAAATCTGTGTTAAATTAATCAGCTGTTTATTCACTGTCAAAACAAAAGCAAAAGACAATCATTGCTTGAACCCATGAAAAATTACCCCCACCCCAAAATATTAAAGCCCAGTTAAAATGCCATTAAAGGGTACTAGTTTGGACTCTTTTAGTAAATTCGCTAGAGATTAAAGAACAAGCAGTGGTGCACCACTGGTTCATCATAATGAAAATTCATTGCTGAGGATCTGAACAAGAGAAAACATTTCCAAATCATATCACTAGTATTCACGTCTTCCTTCAATTTATAAAGGTTAAAATGTTGTATAAATTGTATACTCCATTTCTAGATTGTATCTTAATCCATTCCTTCAATTTGTAATGGTTAAAATGTTGTATAAATTATATACTCCACTTCTAGATTGTATCAGAATCCATTTCTTCAAAGACAAATTCATATGATTTAAGCGGACTAGAAGGCCAGCATGTTAAATAATATTCAAAATCCCGGTGAAAGCACATATATAGTCGTCAGTCTTTCATATGACGGATTTAGACCTTTATTTTCTGGCATCGATTTCTAAGCTGGTATTCATTATTAGTGACTATCTGCGAAGAGCTGTCTAACATCAAGTCAAGTAGTTGTAGTTTTAACATGGCACGTGTCTTAAAGAAAGTTGATGTTCTAGAGCAGAAAGGATATGGATGCTTTCTTAATGTGAAAGGGGGAAAACTGAATGCCGCTATTGAATACAAGCGCTTAAAAAAGAGAAAGTACTAACTTTATTATAGAATATCGTAAGACGTATTCAAGACAAAGTCAACTGATAATTCTTAGGAGGCGCAGTAGCGGGCAAAATCTGGTCCAATGAGAAATTCAAAATCACCTGATGGATTAAATTGCATGTCCTTAAATTTTCATTTCTTGATCCAGATTGTAGATTTTATATGTTGGGGTGGTTTAAAGTTATATTTCCTACATCGACATTTTACAGTGTATATTTTGAATCACACAGCGGTGGTTGAAATTTCAATATCACATGTCGAGAATCCCTAATTCACACGTTGTATGCAACCGTTTATGATGAAAGTTCCAATTCTGTTGAATTTCACAGCAACGAGAAGCAGTGCCCTTGTTTAATATGGTCCGATTACGAGAGCGACCTCTAGCGAAGAACTTCATAGTAATTCTCGAACTGTGAATGGTAACTCTTAAATAGTAAATGCATGAAATGTAATGGCGCCTCATAATTGAATACAAGAATGATGTATCTTAATACTCGTTATTATTTTGAATTGTTAAAGTGGACATTGTCTAATGTGACTTTTAACACCATCACATCATTTCACCATAAAATTAACAATTTTGACGAGCACAATACAATGTCCATTCACCGCTCTGTAATTCAACAGATACAATCTCAGAACTCAATGAACGAAATGGAACTTTCAGCACAATAAATGTTATTCAACATATACAATTAAAACTCTCGACATATGATATTACAATTTCAACAACCGCCGTGTAATTCAAACGACACGATCTAAAACTTCGACATAGAAAAAATATAACTTCAATCAATTTTATTTAATTTGAAAGATAAAATATAAAATCTCGACGTAGAAAATGGAACTTTAAGGACAATAATCTTTTTTATACTACACGTGAAATTGGAATTCTAGACATAATAAATTAACATTACAAAGGCAACGTTCTGATTCGACCAGGAATTGTCCGCTACTGCGCATCATAGATTACAACAATTGTTCCCATTACTTTGATCTGTTTGTGTGTCTCAGACATTAGGTAAGATAATGTAAATGTCTCTACTGGAATGATATAAGCGGTGGCGTACTAAGGGTAAATGACGTCATTACGCCCAAGACCTCTGGAATCCGAATCAATCGCCCCGTCCACTTCCCCCATCGTTAGGACGCTACTGGATAAAAGTGAGTGGACGTAAGAGGATCTGTACCGAAATAATAAAACACCATCAGTCTTTGCTAATGACAGGCAGCAATACGTCAAACAGTGATTATGTTTCAAACAATGTACAAAAGCATAGCATATCGAGAAATAAAAAGGACACGCTTAAAGAAACCTCATGAAGGCACAACTTCATCAGCAATGTCATAAATTGTATTTAAGAAAACACTAACAACACCACATGTACAACTTTGTGAATGCTTAGATAAGACGATGTATTTTCAATTAGTTCCAGTGTTTGACAACCTTTATTGTTAGAAAGAATGGCAAACGTAAATTTATCATTTCAGGAAACAATACCATCAATCGCTGATGATAAGAAAAGAAACAGGAAAAATGTTGGAAATACATGTACCCACAAAGCATTACATCTACCCACCTAACCTGGAAAAATGATATGTTGAGTATCAAGTCCCTACTCGTGCTACAATTATGCTCTACCCACCTAACCTGGAAAAGTGAAATGTTGAGTATCAAGTCCCCACTCGTGCTACAATTACGCAGAAACTCATAGCAATCAGAAGCACATCTTTCTGTATATGGAACCTGACATTCTAATATGGTATTAAAATATGTTGAATAGTTTCTTATGTCTACTTCGTAATGACAGCTGTGTGCTTGGGCTGCTACAAACTGTCATAAGAGTTATTGCTATGCACTACAAACTGTCATTAGAGCTATTACTATGCACTACAAACTGTTATTAGATCTATTACTATGCACAACAAATTGTCATTAGAACTATGTACATCAAACTGTCATTAGAGCTACAGTTATGAACAACAGACTGTCATTAGAGCTATTACTTTGCACTACAAACTGACATTAGAGCTATTACTATGCACTACACACTGTTATTGGATCTATTACCCTGCACAGAAAACTGTCATTAGGGTTATTACTATGCACAACAAACTGTCATTAGAACTATTAATATGCAGTACAAAGTGTCGTTAGAGCTATTACTATGCAAATTCAATTGCAGTTTTAGAACGGACAGATGCACATTTGTAAAATCTGGTATATACGGCACCACAAAACTCGTAGACTTACCGCGCGCTCCTTGAAGATGTCGTTATAGACAAATCTATATTCCGCAACCCAGAAAACCTAGTCAAACGCATGTAATAATCTTGTGACAACTATTCATTGTATAAAATTCAATGAAGAATAAAGCAAAGAGGTATGTAGAAAGCCTGTCCTATCTTAGCTGATTTACCTGAAAAGAAAAGGAAAAGATGAGAATTCATGTACTTGATTTAATCATAATTCCCTAATGTATGTTTCCGTTCAAGCTATCAAAAATACTGAAGCTATATAAACCTATATATGAAAACTAAATTCATTATCTCTAAATGTAACCAATTAACAATTACATAAAATAACCTACATTAACTAATACATATACATGTGCTTTCATATGTCAAGTTGGCCGCGTTTTGAAAAGACACAGAAACTGTCCTTGACGTTTCTAACAAGAGTGGTCATTCTCTCAAAGGATAAGCTGCATCTTAGGAATTTTCCACTGTAAGAAGTTGAGGCAGCAACGGAGTATTTACTCATCATCATCATGTAGTATGCTTAAAGTCATGTATACACTTTCGTGTTTTATGACTAGAGCCCTGAGAAGGGCTAGTGGCCTCCCCTCCTTCCGGGGCCGGGCGCACCAGTGTCCAGTGCTGACACTTTTATCTAAGCCCCAGGCTGGGCAGCGTTTCTTTCGGAGGGAGGGTGCTTGCAATCCCGGTCTGGACCTCTTTCCCCTCGGAGGGACGCAGGCCTCAGTGCTTGGCCACCACAAGACCCTAAAAATAGACCTATCGTATTTTAATCGAAAGTCGCTCCAAAAACGGCAGACCCGCACCCCACTCTCCAGCCCCCCTTCCCCGCCGCTCCCCCACACAGCAAAGACCGAAGAAGGTAACCCTCCTAACTTTATTTCAGTTAGAGGGTTTAGGGTCAAATGTAACCAGTTTTGCCTATGGGTGTCCTTATATCAATGTTGTGTAAGCCATCTGTGCAATTGTCCTAATATTCCTGAGTTGTGAATTTTAAGAATTTTTTTTTTTAAATTTTGTGTACTTAGCGAACTTATATGGTCCTAAAAATGGATAAACCTCCAGGATTTATACTTTGTATTGCTCTTTCAGTTAAATGAAAGACACATGCCATGTTACTGAGAATAAAAACCACATGCCATGTTCGTTTACACACTTGTACTTTATGCTATAATGAGTGTTCATTGTCATTATGGCAGGATGCGGAATGATCAGAATTCGCAAAATGATATATATACATCATTCCTATTGCGTATCGGAAAACAAAAGACAATCCATTCCTGGCTGATATACATTTCTACATCTACTTGAAGTACTGAACATAATGAATGCATTGTACATATGCATGGCAAGTTGCTGGAAAGAAGAAAAACAAAGAACACATGATTTATAAATGGCAAAAGCAATATATCATTAAAGACATTGTTAAAAATAAAGACAACAGCGTCCAAAACAATTAAGAACTGAAACAATTTTGAATTCAATGAAACTAAATTCACAGAATTAAAAACTATAATCTATAAAACTGTGCGTTTGTGACCTATGTGCAGTCGGAACAACACCCAATTTATTTCTAGTTAACAGTGAACAATGTGCATGAATTATTAGTCAGAAAATTAGTTGATTGTTTTCATCCTGCAGGTTTTATCTCCTGAGAAATGAAGAAGCCAATAATGACAATAAGATCCTCCTAAATTAAATGAAATCAGGAAGGAGTATGTAAGACGTTTAATTCTTTTATTCCTGGGGAATTGGGAAATGAATCCAGTGATCTTAGTATGAAAGTGACTTCCTTCCCCCAATATCGAGGTAACTCTTGCTAAATGAGATTTGACAAGTGTAGCATTGCGCAAGTTACAAAATAAAACGTTGCCTCATATCTGAAGTGCATTGGAAGGCAGAGGGCGCTTATAATATACCACCATAAGTTTACATTTGTCACTTTGTGCAATATCGTTTTTAATTTTTTTTTATTCCAAAACAGATGAGTCTATATTTGACTGAAAACATGATGCCATGAATATATGATCTTGTAAAGGAGTTGTAAAAATGCGAAAATTAGTGGCATGTGCATCAATATTCTTAATTTGTGATGGGTACATCAGTGCATTCCCTCAAAGTATCCCATCGGTTCAACTATACACACCTTCTCAGTAAGATTATCCAGTGATTAAATGTTTTACACTATCAGCTATATTATCCAATAATAAAATATGATTTTGTGCTCATTTATTGGCATGTAGTTCATGCCCCGGAAAATTGCTATTCTATGGAGGCTTTTAAATAATCTGTCCTTTAGTGAATTTTTAATAACGGGATTCAGTCAATAACCACTTCGAGCTGAATCAGGACCATGTGGAAAATGTAACATGGTTTAAATGATGTGCTCCTTTAGTAAAGAAGGTGGATGTTTTCGCCAGTGCTTTGTCATAGAAAGCTTCGGATACCGCTGCTCGGAAGGATTGTTCTGTAGTGTTCCGCATCTTTTGGTAACACTTTGGAGACAAAATTTTCAAGTGACACTTGAAGAGATTATCAGTACCTGGACATCTGGGCAGTTTGTATCGAAACATAAGGTGTATACAACTCATGACAGTTGGACATCGTCGTACAATTTCTAGTTTTTATTAGGGTTTTATTCAGTCCAAACTTTATCATTTTCTCTTTGGTCAGATTCAGTAAAGTGAAATTGCATAATCTTCTTCAATCGTTTATGTTAACTCATTACATAATTGGCGAGTAGATGTTTGGAGATTTCATCCAAAGTATGTTTTTAACCAGCAGACATTATATTCGGGAAGCATCTTGCACAGACCTTCCTGTGATTCAGAATGCTAAATATAGGCGAGAAAAAATTTCGTTAATAGTATAAATATTTTCTACTGTGTATCAATCATTTCCATCAATTACACTTTGTTATGGTGTGGTAGGTGGTGGTTATCAATGTCGTCTAGATGATTGTTGACCTAATTTTCATTGCCCGAATCATGAGTAATTATGATATGAAATTAATTGATGGAATAAATGATGATCTGAGAAGAGATATAGAAGAGAATAACACGACCACGTATACAATTTAATTAATTAGATTAACAATAATAAAAATGTACAAGACACTTGAAGATTACACATCTAGGAAATAATTACCGAAAAATGAAAATAGCAGTTCCATTGATACAGATATTACAAATTTCACTATACCATCAAGCGACCGTTTCGTACTTAATTGTCCAACATGTCTGAATGATCCTCGTTGCTGGCCACCGTCCAAAATCAGACAGCTTGTCGGTTAGAATCGATTTGTACAGCAGCACTTTGTTCCTTCTGGTCTTCGGTATTCGTTCGGACTTTGATTCTTTAATCCACCCGGGATCATTATATTCATTGTGGAATATCTTTCTATCCAACAGTCTGATGTTGAAATTATTTCCCTTTTACTTTCTAGATTTGTTCACTTCCCACTTAGCAGAATTCTCCTCTCTTCACATTTCTGTCCATTGTTTCTCAAATATATCCAAACTCGTGCCTTGGAAACTTTCTACGAGAAAATTACGTTGATCTTTCCTTGGTTTAATATTTCATACCTTCCGCAAAAAGCCTAGACTGTCTACTTGTGCGTAATCAAGACCTTTATAAAATACGAATCTTAGCGTAGAAAAAACCCAACCCGTTACTTATCCAACTGGATTTTTAATTTTATTTAACAGCCATAATCAACCATTCGCCTCGTGAGTTTGTAAAAGTTCACAGCCTTCCCGCTTTCCATAATCAACTGTTCATCTCTGCAGTTTAAACTTATGGCAAATTGGCAAATAGTTCAGCAAGTACAAAATTTCAACACTTGACATTCTTAATAAACAACCAAAGTTTAAACCATAAACCTGACACAGTTATCGAACGGAGCTCATTAAGAATCCTTTTCCCACGAAACCGATTACAGTTCCTTATCCTTACCCATGCAATCGATTTAATTCCAAATTCCATGCCAAATCACATACATCTACTTTAAATGGCTATATATTCCAATGTCATTTGCAAAGTTCCATCATTTATAAGTTACAATGACATCTCCAGATTTCACTCTGTTGCACTCCTTCACAAAAAATACTTCAATATCAGACAACGGTCGATAGCAATATGGGTCATATTCAATAACTGTGAAACCATGACTAAGAATTTCATACGAAAAATATGTCCAATTCCGTCTTAAGAACGCCTGTATATACAGCAAGCTCTTTGTCATGTTGCTTCTCCGACAATTTTAGTTCACTGCTAAATTTCTATGTTACGTCACATGCATATAAATGCATGTGCCTGGCATACTGCTTTCCAGTTGCAAATTATTTTCTATAACTTACTTGTTTATCGATGGGGACCAGTGAAACAAGAACGAGTAACAAACTAGTCAGAAATTAGAAGAAGAAAAAAACCCTGTATATTTGATTTGAATTTAAAGTGTGAAAATATTTAAATTTATTTTGTATAACCTTTCAGACTAAAAAATGAGGGGATTCCATATCACTCAGTAAATTGTTACACATTCTTCAAATTTTATTATTACAGTACTTTAAATCTAGATATAATAGATTATCAAACGTGAGTTGAATGCATGTTATCACCTCTATCTCTATATTTATGGTAGGTAAAACATAAAGGACTATATATGTAATTGCTACAATTAGACGCATGTCTAACTTTTTGCTACACTTTTAATTTCCACATCAATTAGTTATTAATATTTTAAAGGCATCTAAGATGCAAATGAACTCCAGCTTAAAGTTCGGAAATGCTCTGTATTTTAAGACTGTCATTAATATGCATAACAATGAACACATCTGTATCTGATTTATTTGGTCCTGTGACAGCCAATAATTCTGCAAAAACACAAGACCATTGAGGCACTTACATAAATCGTACTTTATTGAGAACATTGTTACCTCAAATTTCGTATCTGATGTACACATTTAAATCGTCGCTTGTAAGAATCGTAACACGGACATAAAACACTGATTATTACTCCAAGTGATGCTTCAGTAAATCTTTGCCAATGAAGAAACCCATTGTCATCATAACTCAAATGATACTTTTACTTCCCTTTTCCAACGAAGATATATCTTGACATAATAGCTTGATTGATACTTTAACGTACTTTGGGCAACAAAGAAATGCCTTGTCATCATAACTCGAATGATACTATAACATGCTTTTGCCAGCGAGGACATCCCTTGTCATCAAAACTCCGAATAATACTTCGATATGCAATTGCCAACGAAGAATACCCTTGATGTCAAACTGTCTATTTAAATATAAACTGTATATTTCATAATGACTCAATAATCCAAATATACATTTTTACTAGATTGCAAATAAAATAGAAAATAAATTATCAAGGCCATCTAGAAAACTTTAGACTAAGTTTAATATCCAATTATTAGGAGCTGCGATAAAAACCAAATATAAGCCTAAAAAGAATATAAATCAAATTTCCTACAAATCAACTAATCTAAACAGTCAAAAAGATAATGCGTTCCACGGAATACTCATTGCATCAAGACCCTGGATCACAAGGCCCTCGAATCAATTTAGATTATTCACCCAAATTTAGCTGCATGATTGCTACAGTCTTCGCTCCTATTGATTAATCAACCATGCTAGATCCCAAGACAAGTGCAGGCTAGACAAAGACAATCAATCACTGAGTTCAATTATTATGTTTTCGCATTATAGGTTATGCAGGAACGGTATATTAATATTGGAGATGCATTCCTTCGGCCTACTTTCCATGGAAATCATGAAATAAATATATCCCTAGCATAATCTTATGAAACATTTGGTGTTATTTATATAATAATTTAGTCTCAGTGATTTGTTTTGGATATTTTTTTACAGTTAATAGTTACTTTCGACACGGCCTTAGCCCGTAAAGACATTCATTTGAAAAGAACTGGAAAATTATTAAGATATAAATCGTAAGAGCTACCAATTGGCAATTCATGAAATACACAAGCGTCTCTCTCTCTCTCTCTCTCTCTCTCTCTCTCTCTCTCTCTCTCTCTCTCTCTCTCTCTCTCTCTCTCTCTCTCTCTCT
>JAEAOA010001501.1:0-35000 GCA_016746295.1 Potamilus streckersoni | reverse complement strand
AAAGCATATCATATCCAAAGTTGCACGGTAAGCCGATTTGTTAATAGTTGAAAGCTGAGTTATTTGTACAACGATCAAATATAATATTTAGCATAGGTTATTTATTAGCTGGAAAAGGTTATCACATTTTGGGGATTAGGTTGTATGTGTTCGTGCGTGATTTGGATTTTTAACTTAGCTTTGACAATTTTTCAGCCACATGGCTACGATGTCTGCAGTGTGGCAATTTATAGTGATGTCTAGCACTGGGGCATCATGCCGCAGACACGTAGTATCATGTCCCACCCAGAGACATTATCCAGACACTAGGATGACCAGTCCTAACACTAACCTATTAATGCTGAACGTTAAGCGAGGCAGATGTTAGTACCATTTTTATAAGTCTTTGGTATAACTAGACGGGTGTTGGAACCCACTACCTCCCCAGTTCTAAAAGGACGCTCTAGCTACTTAGGCCACCAGAGTGGTTGATTATGTTGTAAGAGTGTACCTGCACTCTATTCATGTTTCCAGTGCATCTGGTACTAGATGGTTCTGGAATGATACAGAAGTAATTTTATTTTGTGATAGTCTGACTGATTGTTTATTGTTAACTTAAGCATCTTTAACAACTGGATCTTAAAATCTCTGAGAAATAAAATTAATATTACCTTTTGACGGAATGATCCATATATATAAAACATCTGCATTATCGTTTATTAAAAACTGTATCATGTTTGGAGTGGACACGTTCATTTAGTTGAAATTTATTAGTTTGTATATTTAATTTCATATTGCAATGTTAAGAAGTCATTGAAATTTTGGTTTTTGTCTTGCTCCTTCCTCAAACTATTATTTAACTTCATTTGGACTTTTTCTCCAAATCATCTACCACGTTCACCTCCGTATTGATATGTTGCTTTTTGAAGGCATTTTCTCTTGTGACACATTACCACACATCGCCTTTGACATAATTTGTAAGTCTTGTGTTCGCCTTTCATTTTTACTTTTTGTATCGTTCCTTTTATTTGCAACGATAACCACATGGAAACAAAAATTGCGAGTCATCATGCAAATGCAATGCATACCGAAAGTGAAAAACACGGACAGAGGATGCACGATGCAATCTTTCAGTGTTACAGTTAGTGAGCATGACTTTAAGATCTAATTGTTTCAATGAAAGGGACTGAATGTTGAGAAGGAAAGTATGTAACTGTGATTAACAAAACAAATTGTATAAATAATTATAACGATGATAAAAGTTTGTACAGAGCAAATAGAGATCAATATAAGGAATAGAGGATAAAACGATGTCACAATGATGAGTATTTCACATTGCAGAGAGAGATCAATATAAGGAATAGAGGATAAAATGATGTCACAATGATGAGTATTTCATATTAAGTTTAAGAGCATTGAGGAAATATATTAAAGAGCCAAAAAGAATTTCAGTCGCTCATTGTGGTTAACATTCTCTGTGGGAGATTTTGAACGGTATTGTCTAATCTTTGTTCCCTGCAAGACTGTTGAATGACAAGCAACCACAGCTACAGAGACATCTAGTGAAGCAAGCGTAGTTACAGGAAGGATGATATCAGCTCCTTGAATTATAGAGGATCAGACTAGAAAGATGCTGATAGAAACATTAGGTTGGACACGGTTGTGGTTGTTCTGTTGAAGTGACACAACCTACCTATCCGTTAGAACTAACTGTTGTTCAAAACGAACAAATACGGGTCTCTAGAGAAATCGAAATCAATGTATTTATTACTAATGAGCTGTTTGATCGTCAAATAAGAAAAGGTAAAACAGTTATTCATATCGCAAATTGATATGAAAGTCAAACCTGAATGTATGTTCTAAACATAAAAGTAGTATTTGCCTCGTACTTACCGACCATTTTATTTGCCTCGTATTTACCGACCATTTTATTTGCCTCGTACTTACCGACCATTTTATTTGCCTCGTACTTACCGACCATTTTATTTGCCTCGTACTTACCGACCATTTTATTTGCCTCGTACTTACCGACCATTTTATTTGCCTCGTATTTACCGACCATTTTATTTGCCTCGTATTTACCGACCATTTTATTTGCCTCGTATTTACCGACCATTTTATTTGCCTCGTACTTACCGACCATTTTATTTGCCTCGTATTTACCGACCATTTTATTTGCCTCGTACTTACCGATCATTTTATTTGCCTCGTACTTACCGACCATTTTATTTGCCTCGTATTTACCGACCATTTTATTTGCCTCGTACTTACCGACCATTTTATTTGCCTCGTACTTACCGACCATTTTATTTGCCTCGTACTTACCGACCATTTTATTTGCCTCGTATTTACCGACCATTTTATTTGCCTCGTACTTACCGACCACTTTATTTGCCTCGTACTTACCGACCATTTTATTTGCCTCGTATTTACCGACCATTTTATTTGCCTCGTACTTACCGACCATTTTATTTGCCTCGTACTTACCGACCATTTTATTTGCCTCGTACTTACCGACCATTTTATTTGCCTCGTAATTACCTACCATTTTATTTGCCTCGTACTTACCGACCATTTTATTTGCTTCGTATTTACCGACCATTTTATTTGCTTCGTACTTACCGACCATTTTGTGTATTCAACATAGAATAATATCAATCTAACAACTAATATTTCAGGTGTGATAAGCGTTTCGTTTTCTGCAGAAACTACAGACAAGGGATGAAGTTGAATAATTTGCTAATCTTCAGCTATTAGATATTGATGTATTGAATTGTTAATGCTTGAGGAATAGTTTGAACAAAAGTATTAGTATGATTTTCATTGCTTCAAATCATTATAAGTCAAATAGCTACTGTTAGTAAACACATAGAAGCACACTCAAAATCAACAAAAACTGACGTGCTTTCAAGCAACAATGTTTAATAGGAGCCCTATTTCAACTGCAATTTGGGAAATTCAAGCATCTGAGTTTATTAGAGTAATGGCAAAACTATGAACGTCTGAATCGTGCTGAAAAATACTTTTGAAAACTATTGCCAAATGGATATCGAATTTTATGTAATTTTATGCATGGTGTCATGTACATTCGAGCTGAAGTAATATGGACTCCTATAATTGGAAAAGAAGACTTACAGTTGGCATCCAATACAATATTCGTGCTATACAGCAATCTTAAGAATGCTGTGATTGAAATGAATTTAGGATGTTCGTTTTTAGGAATGAACCATAGAAAGAAACTTGCAAGATGTTCAAGTGCTTTGTTGTCGTTCGTACACTAGCTGATTGAAAATATTCATGGCGGAGTGGAAATGCATTCTGTGTGTTTACACTGGTAATTTGTTCTCGATTAAACACTATGATAAAAAGTATTAAATATGTGTCATGGAAAAAGGTTTGTTTTCATAACCTTCTTCTCATTTCTTGATATGAGAAGGAAATAATATTCATAACTTAAGAAATGTCCTTGACAATGGCGAGAGAGAGAGAGAGAGAGAGAGAGAGAGAGAGAGAGAGAGAGAGAGAGAGAGAGAGAGAGAGAGAGAGAGAGAGAGAGAGATTTCAGACTCTTTTAACAAAAGGTGTCACTCATAACAGTGTAGATACGGCTACATCTTTGGGGAATATGGCAATGCAAGAGAGGTAGCGGGATCTACTGTAAGAAAAGAGTCTTATGATTCTTAAATGAACGAACTTTATTTAAATTATATATATATATATATATATATATATATATATATATATATATATATATATATATATATATAGATAGATAGATATATATATAGATAGATAGATAGATAGATAGATAGATAGATAGATAGATAGATAGATAGATAGATAGATAGATAGATAGATAGATAGATAGATAGATAGATAGATAGATAGATACATCTTATAAAGCTTTCATATATAAAATAAACGAATTACATATACAATTATACTTTTTATTCGAGCTTACCAGTTTCCTACATTTGCATAATTTCTGCCTTTTAGAATATAATCCAGATAATTAGATCTAGACTAAATTCATGACAGCTAGAGTATAAAATTCAACAGTTACGATATAATGCAGTAATTGCTTTGAATAAATGTGTTTAACTAAATATAAAATATAATATTAATTTGGAATGTGTTACTAAAAACATTATTCTTATTACTTAAAGAAATTTTTATCTCCAAATTAAATGTAAAAATGAAGTTGGTAGCGAATTTGTCTTTTCCAGTAATACATTCCATAAATACAAATGAATATAAATTCATTGAAGCAATCAAATATTCCATTATAATATAATATAAAATAGAAAGAACTAACAAAAACATTGCAAAAATGTCAAGTCTAGATTGAACTTTACCGTAAAAATATCAACATAAAAATTTACTATATTTTAAAGAGTTTACCAACATAGACAATTTTTACCTGTAAGAAGAGGGAGAGAGAGAGAGAGAGAGAGAGAGAGAGAGAGAGAGAGAGAGAGAGAGAGAGAGAGAGAGAGAGAGAGAGAGAGAGAGAGAGAGAGAGAGAGTCTTCTGATTATTCGATGAAAGAAATGATTATACGCCAGCTTGTTCTAAATTTTTCCCACGGGAAACGCGTGAATCATCTAGCTTACTCTTCCATTAGAAATCTAGGAAATTGCCTGTTCAGCACTTTCTCACCAAGTCTAAAATTTGCAGAACTTTGGATACAAGAGAAATTGTATGGGTTATTTTGCACTTGCTCATTAAAACGCGATCACTATTAAGAGAATATACAGTTTTAGTATAGAAACAGAACAAATGTATCTCAATATATTTTAGTGGAAATTACTTTTAATAGAATTTAATGAAAAATTGCTGTTAATACGATTTAGAGAAAATTTCAATCTTAATACATTTGCTAAAATAATTCTGTCCTAATGTATGTATAAATCCGCATTGTCTGACTGAAATGTTTCTCACAAAATTAAAGAAGCAAGTGCGTTCTGGAGTAAAAACAACGCCTGTGAGCATTATTGTTGGTGATGAAAGTGCCTTTTATCGACATAATGCTGTGAATATTTATTCCCTATCGATCTTTGTTATTATTCATGTCCATCTAAAAATTACTGTGTAAAATTTCTGAATATTTAGCATCCATAAAAGGTACTTTCTTCTCACGTCTATGGCAATTGGTGTGATGCTTGATGCATAACAGCACAAGTAGATTATTAAGACAACTGGAGTAAGGCGCATTATCCAAGGATACACTGCCATATCCGACCATCGATAATCCTATGGCGGGATTCTAGCCCATGCATTTTTGGTCTGGCATGCTAAACACTGAACCCTGTCGGCTTCTTCCATCTTATGTATAATTCTGCTAATAAATTCTACCTGCCCATATGGGGTCAGAAATGTGAGGAAGCTCAGTTTATACCTTAGCAGTGTACGTAGATGCCATTATTTACAGGTCACCCGTTTGAGAGTTTGGCCTCTCTGTTTTGTCGCGTAACTTAAGAGCAGATGTCTAATTCTTAATTTGCATAAACACAAATGCATGCCTTCTCCTTAGGTAGAGCATAGAGCTAGACCCAGTTAAACCAAATGATTAATATCCCTAAGGCAATGGGGTGAGCTTGGTGTAAAGATTCTACTTGTATTGTTTTTAAACTGCCGAAGCAGAACATTTCTTGAAAAGTAAATTCTATGCAACATGGCTATGTACAAGACCAGAAAATTGGAAAACAGTTGACTCATATAAAATGTCCATACTACAGTTGTCCACCATGAAATAAGAATCATAGAACTCAATTGCCCCTTCATAGTGTCTCGGGTTTGCTGAACCATCCTTTATTATTTTTTTTGTTGTGTATCAGTGTATTCTCAAGAGGTGATGGTGGTGTTTATAATTGTTAACGTAGCTTAAACAATTTTTCAGTCATATCGCTACGATGTCTGCATTGTGGCAGGTTATACTAATGTCTAGCACTGGGGCATCATGACGCAGATATGTAACACGATGTCCCACCCAGTCACATTTATCCTGACACCAGTAAAATAGACCCTTTGGTATCAAAACTGTGTGGGGGGCAAAATTAAACTAGTTAGGTCCCTGAAGCACATACACACACAGGTGTGTGTGTAAATATAGAGAGAGAGAGAGAGAGAGAGAGAGAGAGAGAGAGAGAGAGAGAGAGAGAGAGAGAGAGAGGAGAGAGAGAGAGAGAGAGAGAGAGAGAGAGAGAGAGAGAGAGAGAGAGAGAGAGAGAGAGAGAGAGAGAGAGAGAGAGAGAGAGAGAGAGAGAACAACACAATAACATTAAATTAAGCAAAATGTTGATTTGGAAGTTAATATTTTTCATTCATGTGTTTGTTCCCACTGTTGATCTTTATTGTTAAGCTAATACAGCATGTAGTGTATGCACCTGTACACAACTCAGCCATTCACAAACGTGTACGCATACATGTGTATGCATGTTTTCAGTTTGAATTAGAAGCATATGTGTCACATATTATGATATTATATTTTAAATGCATGTATTTAAATTGGGCTTAGAATTAAGCAGAGGATGGAGTGGACATGTCGATTTATGTTCTCAGAAAGTATATACACTTTCTGTGGTTGCAGGTCTCCAAATTTATTGTTTAAATACGTTTGGTATAAAAGTATTTTTCCTACTACATTCAAAAATAGTCGACTTGTTGTTTTTGATAGACAAACAACAATTACGCCATTTGTTTTGGTTAACTGGAAGAACGGAATGTCTGGAATTAGGTTTATTTTCCACTATTGCTTATTTATTAAAATTTATGTTGCTTTTTTATTTACATTAAATACACACTGAATAATTATGTTGATTTAAATCAGTACCAGACTTCTTCAGATACAAAATATGTACAATGTATTTTATTTTTTATGAGCAAAAAATCATTAAAATGTAATGCCTTGAATAAGGAAACTATCATGAAACTAAGTAGACTCTAATGAAAATACTTTCCTATCAGTTTGTATTGAAAAATCCAGCCTTTTAAGCTTTTGCTAACTGTAATTTTTGTTCTAAGGAAAGTAAATAACAATGATTTACACAGAATTTGCTAATCAATGGCATTAAACAACAACTAAATATATCTGATGGACTTTGCATAAATGCTGGTCTTGTATTATGTTTAATGCATGTCATTAGTTCTGACACAATTTGATACCAAGTTGTATTGCACCCTCTGATGCTGGAACCTGTTAATTATTAGTGACAGATCTTGTCTGATTTGATAAATAGACTGGAGTTATACGAGCCGACCCTGATGGTAGTCATTCTCCTCCTAATTTTAAAAAGCAAACATTTGGGGGAATCTCTACGAGTGTATCTGGTGTTTTCGCATCTAACATGGTATGATATACCAAGTATCTACAAATTGATGGGATACTCCATACATATCTAAACTGAGAAATGTACTGGTTGAATTTGTTTGTTGAGTTGCAAAGTTTAAATTTTGAATAAGGTATATGTCATAAATTATATCGCTATGTTTTTGCTTCAACTATTTTCTAACGTATATCTTTGCCTTGTGTTAATCAGATATGAGTCATGATTACTGAGACTTACCAATCACAGGTCTTTGTTTAGACAGCTTTGAAAGTCTGTTACTATTTGTCCTAGCAAAATTTGCATTAAAGATATCTATTATTTATTTAATTACAAGGTGGTGTGTACGCTAAATGTGTATTATCTATTTAGCCACGATTTGGCATGCCGTTTATTTTATTTCTCACTAATGACAAGTATATTTACCATGAAGCAGTCAGAGTCCATTAATTGTGAGTAGTTAATTGTAACAGACAGTAGGATGTTCTTCATCACCAAATTAAAACGTTACATTGATTTTAAGTGGTCAAACAAATGATTAATTGAGAAATATAAGCTTAGTACCAAATGTTTCACACAACTTTCATCCACTGATTTTGGTTTTACCCTCGCAATTATTTATCTTGCAATCTGACATTAAAATCAGATCTCTGCTGTCCTACTTAAAAACAAACAATCTGATTAAATCAGATTTCCAGTGTTATACATGAAGACCCGATAGCTAAAGATTAGGGGTCATGTTCTAGTAACCTATGTTATTACCATAATCACTAAATTTATTAGCCAATCAGATGAAATCTTATATCTTTGCGTATGGTGACTTAGCAGTGTGGATGAAGAGCATAAATGAATAGCGAACAATTGTATTCATTTTCAGATTTTTAAAAGCTGCATCTACATTGGCTAATTCAAAAGTCACAAGAATATGACCATGAAGCGGTCGTCGTCACATCTTCAGGTAGAACAGCGGAGATCCGACAACGATGCCATTTTTCGGTAGATTGAAATGAAAGACGCAAGGAGGAAAAAACACAATCTGAACATCGTCAGCCTTTACTGTCATAAACATGCGTGGTGACTTCTGCCAACGGCAAATCATGAAACATAGAATTGACGCGTATTCCTACAATTACTTCCCAGGTAATTCCACAACCTGAAGTAATAGCCAAGCGATCGCCTTCTAGCGCTCAAATAGTTTCTGAAAGGCGCTAAATTATTCGAGTTCCTACATATCAGAATTCTGCTTCGTGGCATCATCCTGTTTTGTTTTCAGGTTTCGGTATTTGTAAACTGTAAGTTCAACTAGTTACCACCGAATGATTTTACTACGACATTTTGATGGAGCTAGACTTGGCAGAAAGCCCGTGTCCAAGCCAGATGAATTTCAATCTCGGGAAGCAACACGGTTCTATGAACGAACTGGGCGACGCCGTTCGTTTCAACCCAAATGGTTGAAAGAATGTAAACGGCTTTAGTACAGCGATGAGAAACAAATCTTCAGCTGTTCATCATGTTGAACAAAGTCAACATTTGATGGAATCTCACCATTTGTCTAAGCAACATATAGCTTCAAAATGTATGCCATCAAAACTCACTGGTATTATAAATGGCAAATGCCCTAGGTTTGTCACAATGTGTAGGGATATTAATATAATTATTTAGAATTCAGTTTTGAGTGCGTTAAGCAAATATTTTAGACATAAAGATAAAAAAGAACACAAAACAAAAATGACTAATACTAAAAATAATGTCACACCGTGTCGAAAACGAATAGACTGGATATGCAAAATGATTAATTTCATCGAAGTATTTGACAACAAATAGCAGAACAATAAATGCATGCATTGATTCAAATCCATTATTTGTATTCATCAAGCAGACTGTAAAATGTAATCACATATCAGGCTCTTTCTAACTCACCATGCATAATAACGTGTAAATCTTAGAATCGTGGATTACTGTATCTGGGAGGTATGAAACACGTCAGTTTTGAGCTGTATCTAGTATTAGGACAATAAAAAGTATAAAACATACATACAAATGGTACTTAATGACTGTATCTAGTATTAGGACAATAAAAAGTATAAAACATACATACAAATGGTACTTAATGACTGTATCTAGTATTAGGACAATAAAAAGTATAAAACATACATACAAATGGTACTTAATGACTGTATCTAGTATTAGGACAATAAAAAGTATAAAACATACATACAAATGGTACTTAATGACTGTATCTAGTATTAGGACAATAAAAAGTATAAAACATACATACAAATGGTACTTAATGACTGTATCTAGTATTAGGACAATAAAAAGTATAAAACATACATACAAATGGTACTTAATGACTGTATCTAGTATTAGGACAATAAAAAGTATAAAACATACATACAAATGGTACTTAATGACTGTATCTAGTATTAGGACAATAAAAAGTATAAAACATACATACAAATGGTACTTAATGACTGTATCTAGTATTAGGACAATAAAAAGTATAAAACATACATACAAATGGTATTTAATGACTGTATCTAGTATTAGGACAATAAAAAGTATAAAACATACATACAAATTGTATTTAATGACTGTATCAGATACTCAGTAAACAACATCTGAGATAGACAAGAGGTTAATTTTAATTTCTGTTCCAAGCTATGACACAAAGTATAGTTTTGCTTAAATTTACCAGGTGCCATTTATTCGTAACATTTTGAGCAAGAAACCTGAGCTCGATCTCAACATTCCAAGATCAGATATGATACATTCGTAATGCAAATTCTAATGCAGGGTCGTAAGTTTAGAAAACTTCAAAAGTTTTAAGATTCTAGCTCTATTCCAGCTAAAGTTGAAGCCTGACAAAGTTTTGCGATTGAAAGTTAATCTGACATAAAAATGAAGGACCTTTAAACAAGGACTTCTTATACGTCAAAATATGGGACAATTGAACAAGGACTTCTTATACGTAAAAATGGGTTACCTTTGAACAAGGACTTCTTATACGTAAAAATGGGTTACCTTTGAACAAGGATTTCTTATACGTCAAAATAGGGGACATTTGAACAATGACTTCTTATACGTAAAAATGTGTTACCTTTGAACAAGGACTTCTTATACGTAAAAATGGGTTATCTTTGACGAAGGACTTCTTATTTCAACTTCAGAAGAGAACAACTGAAGTTGAAATGAATTCAGATAAGTATCTTTGCCTGATACTTTGCATTGTAGACTGTTTTTTTTTTTAAAGTTCGCCTGCATTAAAAATAACGTAGCGTTTATATTTCCATTTTTTCTAACGCAGATGTTTAACGTTTGCTAAGTCAAATGCTATTCCTGTTAACGTTGTTTTACGTTCAAAATCGTTTGGTTTGTCCCATCATTAAATATATATTTTTATTTAACGTTTCGATTTGTTCCGTAATTACGCATACTTTTTCATCTAATGTTTAGATTTGTCACATAATTAAACATATTTTTTCATCTGATGTTTCGTGTATAGAACATTGATGCACATTGCAGAAAATCAATGTTCAATTGATAGAGAATGACAAATGATGAATACTGATCCGTTTGTTTCTAATAAAGATGTAAAGTTTTGTAATAATAATAATAATAATAATAATAATAATAATAATAATAATAATAATAATAATAATAATAATAATAATAATAATAATAATAATAATAATAATAATAATAATAGTGATGATAGTAGTAGTAGAGGGAAATGAGGGTTTCAGCCCACTTTATTTTTTTTTACACTCCAAACAAGTATAAATTATAGTCCTAAATTATCCCCCACCCCATTTTCCAAAATAGGGAAATGAGGGTTTTAGCCCACTTTATATTTTTATCCTCCAAACAAGTATAAATTAAATGAGGGTTTTAGCTCACTTTTTTTACCCTCCAAACAAGTATAAATTATAGTCCTAAATTATCCCCCACCTCATAGGAAAATGAGGGTTTTGGCCCACCACCCCCTCCCACACCTCCTCCCCCACCCCCGCCAAACTCCTCATTTCCCTATACTACTACTATGTAGACAGGTATTTTGTAACCAGACAAAACAACAGGTGTTGGAATGCGATAAACTCTGTCATACAGAAGTGACGAATTTGTTAGAACAGCGTATGTGTGGAATATGATTATTCTAAAGACGGCAAATAGGTTTTACCACAAATTTTTTATCAGATAACAGGATGAAAATTAAACTGTACATTAGAACGTTTCAGTTAACAAGGTGAAAATTAAACTAGCATTAGAATGAAAATGATATTATTTTATATCTCGTTACCAATGATTAATGTTTTAACTGTTGATATTAAAAATACTTCACTATCACGACTATAGATACTAAATTTTACTTTACCGCTCACACAGCGACGGGACTCAAACAAATCTTTCATTTCTAGTTTGTTCAGAGGATATTTTTTGTCGATAAAATACACCTTTGACAGATCTAGATCAATTGTGAGTTTAGTATATTTTTGTTGGTTAATGGGGCTGTAAAAGTATTTAAATTCCGCTAGCAACTTTTGATACAATTGTTAGATATAATTAAAATACACGCTATTATCAGATCTGATGAGCGAAAGTTTTAGCTTGTCACGTGTTCCATTAAAACATATACCTGATGTTTCATTATTAAATTCAATTGTCAATTGTTTACCGTCCATCATTAGATATTTGATGTTACTATTGTAGCTATTTGTCATTGTCAAATTTTCAAACATTATTTTATAAGTTTAGATAAAATTTCAGTTGGAAAAGATAATGTCGAGTATAGATCTATCATCATGACAATACCCAAGGGCAAATGTATCTACCCCATTTTTACAATAGCGTTTGTCATCGAAATTATACAATCCACGTTTGATAATGACATCTGTTTCGAGTTTATGATGATTAGTTCGAATTGCCATAGCCCTCATAAAACTAACACCGCCATCAAGCGCATACCTGTAGTCATCAAATTTCATAAACTTTTTAACAAAATCACGAGGCAGACCGTTTGCTTTTTTCGTTATTTTATTATTGTCCAATAACACGGCATACATTTTACTACGTAATCCGATAAAGTATTTGATAGCGCTTGAGTTCATTTCATTTTTAAACTTACCAATAACCTTTTTATTTGTGTCGTCATGAAATTTACTGTCACGTGGATAATCGGAAAGATCAAATAGATGTCGATTATTGTACATGTCCTGATAGTTGTCCTCGCATTCGATTTCATATACGAGCGAATCAGTATCAGTAAACAATAATCTACTAGCCGGCCACTGATTTTTAACAAAAGTGTAATGAAAATCGTACATCAGCTACTTTGATAAATCTAACACTGCAGCTCCAACATAGACGGCTTGTTTAGTTTGAGATTTACTTTTCTTCTTTGTATCACAACAAGATTTTCATTAAATATTTTCATGCTCACAAAATCATCGTCTGACACAAGTTTGTTTCTGCGATTGACATCATTAACTATTTCAATATTTACACGTTTCCTAATATTCTCCATCGTCTTACCAAAAACGGAATTGTTCATCAGTTTAAAGAAGTTTTTTTTCAAACTCTGTTTTCGCTGCAGCCCTTCTTGAAGTGTTTGAGTTAATATAACCTCTCATCCACGGCGACTGATTAAATTTTAGTACACGATGAACTTTTCTCAACACAAGACCAGCATCGACTGCTTGTATTAAAACTTTGTAATACAAAACGTAATTTTTCTTATCAAGTAAATTTGGTACTAGTTTCTTGACCATGGAATGTTGCCTTGGTGATGCTAACGCTTGTTGTTCTTTTGATAACAAACTATAATCTATGACCATCGATTCCGCACAGAAAGGGTAATCGTTATGTAATTTGTGTAGCGAATTTGGATAATCAAGATCAACTTCAACGAAATAGGAAACATCTTTGGGTATCTTTTTTTCTGTCTCCGATAGAAATCGATCAGCCGTGATCCAATGAAATCCACCAAGAGGCATTGGTTCTGCCATCGAATACCCGTACAAGTTATTACAATCTAGATAAACTATATACTTCAAAGGAAGGTCAGGGTGATACTGTTTCAAATATTTGTTGTTTGCTTCAGCATATTTTTTTGTTATCACACTAATACCGCCTCTGATACCTTTTTCAATAAAATTGAACATATCAACGTCAGCCAGTAATTCTAACCTTACCTTGCTAAACTTTAGCAGAGAATCCCATGACAACCCAGGGGCAGAATAATACCAGCAAGGATCTAGTCCGTAATTATTATAACTCACTTCTCGAAAACTTTCAAAAACATCTGCTAATAATAACACGTCAGTTTTCAAATACAAATCATGATAATCACCAAAAGTCTCACAATCAAACTCTTTCCAGATATCTTGTGCATACTTGTACTCGTCATCGGTTATATTTTCGTTTTTAAGTTGTGAGTAAAATTTATCTTTGTCAGGTAAAGATGTTTCATCAAATTTACTCCAGTCGTCGAGGTATTCGTATGGAAAAACTCCTTTTTTAGCTAGAAGATTAAATTTATCTAAAAAGCAGTCTCTTAGGTTATCAAATTTACTACAACCTTTTACTAGCTCATCTAACGAGGCTGCCATAAACTGCAGGCTGTCAATAAAACGCAATTACCTAGCGTAACTGACATGTACTTTTCAAAATTATTTGGGATGCATTTGATGACGTTATCGAGTTTTAGACGAGATTTTATATCAGGATCACCAAAAGCTTCTACTATAATATGGCTATCATATCCTCGAAAATTGTGAAGAATAACCGGCATAAAATCTGGAGCATGAAATTTTAAATTACACTGATTATGAGCCGCTCCACGATACTGTCCAGTCAAATGACAATGGTCATGTACTTTTTTGTTGTCAGTATCAAAAGCTTTTTCACAAATATGACAAATTTCTGCTTGCTCGTGATCGGATTCTTGTTGAGGTGTTAATTTTAACATTGGCGTTACTTTTTTCAAACGATAAGTAATATTATCAACTTCATTAATCAACTGCTTGAGAAGGTAGATAGCTGGATTTTTACCACGATATAATTTAATTGGTTTAGATAATCTAGAATCAGTACAACAAACTACCTTATACGCTACTCCACACGGAACATGATTTTGAACTTTTCTTGTACTCGATTGATTAGGATTATTTTCTACGCCAAGTACAGGTTGAAGTAAACACTCAAAATCAGCGTATATAACGAAAGGAATTTTTAGTTTGTGATTATGATGGACAAACTGTAACACACTATCTTTTTTAGATGGCATTGTTATTTTTTGCACATCATTACAGTACTGCAAATGCTTTTGTAATGTTTCATTGTTAGCACAACCATGCAAGCAGCGGTAACAAAAGAACTTTTTGTTCCTATTTTTATTATACTGTTTACCAACTAGTCCGTTAAAGTTTTTAATCCAAACGTAATGATTTTTGTAACATAGTAAATTATAGTCGATTGTGAAGCTTTTTCTGAAATATATCTTGGGTATACATCCTCTTTTTCATCTAGTCCGAAAACGTTAATTGAAACATTATTTTGCTTTTCAAATTTTGGTATTTGATTTTCTGCCACAGGAAAGTTAATATCTTTAAAATTTAATCTAGACACGTGACTGATATATTTTTCAACGCTATCAGCGTGTTTTTCTGCTGGAAATAGTGCGGAAAGAACAGCCCATTGGAAACACTTGTTATCTACGTTTTTGATGTTTATACAACATCTTTTACTTTTTATTTTTGGTGGCAGGTCGATGTATGAACTACCTCGTAATGCGTTATATTTCATCGTGTGAAACAATATTTCTTTGATCATTTCAAACTTCCAACCTGAACCTAATTGAGTGAATTCCTCTATTTTTTCCAGATTTCTTGGTGTATTTCATCAGATAGTGATAACAGATCAGTCCCAAGCAAAACACGTCTTGATTTTGCGTTCATATAAGGTTCTGCAATTTCCTTGTTAGTTAATTCTTCCGTTATAACTAACTTTGAAAATATAACATGATATTGCACAAATAAGCTGATATTTTTGTTTTTTTCGAGCTCACGTTTTACAGTTGTCTGTAGTAGGTGGTAAAGATTTGCTGCATTAAAATTTACTAAAACAATTTGATTATCAAACTGATAACTATTATCAAAACCTGCAAAAGCAGTCGCTATTTTATCAGGTTCTCCCATAAGGCTTCTCTTAGCTATATCACGCAATTTTAACATTATTATACTATAATGTAATATCTAATTGATAATTTTCTCACACTGCGCATGCGCTAAAAATCAATTAAAGATAAAAAAAATCTCCTATAATATAATGACAGCAAATCTAACAAACACATGTGAGCAAGAAGCATATCAAATTCACCCACAGTATAACTTTACCTCACACTGCGCATGCGCTAAAAATCAATTAAAGATAAAAAAATCGTCTATAATATAATGACTGTAAATCTGACAAGCGCACGTGAGCAAGAGATTTATCATGTTCACCCAAAGTATAACTTATACGCTGGAAATGTATTAGGTTCGGTTATTAACATCAAAACTAAAATATCTGTTGGCAAATTAACGTCAGCGGGTTATACGATTAGTGTAAGGGAGATAATGCCGAGAGGATTGCAATGTTTAGAAAAGATTTTATTTACACGTTGTTTTGCGATGATATTCCAGAGGGACAGCGTGTATATCACGTGAACGATAAAGTCACTGATGACAACATTGAAAACTTATCCTTAGAAGACGAGTTTCAGCCACATCCTGTCTTTGATTTATACGAGGCTAACGATCGCGGTATTATTAGAAACAGAAAAACTAAAAACGTTCTTGGTACTATGAGTAATATGGGATATATCAGGGTAACTGTTAGAGGAACATCGACAAATCAAGTTCGTTATCTTGGTCATCGTTTCATTTACGAGGTGTTCAATGGATCTATACCCAAAGATCTGGCTATTAATCATATTAATAACGTAAAAACTGATAATCGATTGAGAAATCTGGAGCTAGTGACCCAGCAGGAAAATGTAAGAAAAGGACGAGGTGGTGGTATTAATTTTAAATGTCCAGCAAAACCTTTTTTTTTTCAAAAAACCTTGAAACGGATGAAGAGATCGAATTCAAATCGATTACAGCTGCGGCAAAGCATTATAAGATAGATTCCAGAGCAGTAAAAGTTGTAGCTGATGGAGTAATGAAATCAGCTTTTTCAAGAGAATACGATGCTAGGATTGGTTTTAGATATGATGATCAATAATATTTTGTAATTCAGTTTTAGTCAAGCAATGATGAGCAAATGCTATGATATCATCGTGATTAAATTTTAGCGTCGTTACTGCACTTTCATTAATTTTATTTTTTTCTGCTTCTGTTAGCAATATTTTATGAGAATCACCTTGCATTACAATAACGTCAACACTATAACCCAACAAACATTTTCTTACCGCTTCGGCTAGTTCGTTGTAATTTACTATATTAACTTTTTGGTGATATTTTATCTCATCAGTCATCTTATAATCATAAATTAGATAAAAATATATTATAATAATGGACTTGATGAAACGACTCGCTGAACTCTACGAAGAAGATACTAGCGACAAAGTCGCCAGCGATAAGGTCTTCAGTGATGAGGTCACATTTTCCAAAGATTTCATAGACAAATCTATTGGTTATAATGAAGATGATATTTTATATCACAGCGAATCTGATGATGATGGTGAAATAGTCACTGTTGCTGACAGATCAAATTACAGCAGACCAACAACTAAACGATATAATGTCAAGTATCACATTGCAAAAAAAAATAATGAAATTTAATTTTACCGTTGCCGAACAACAACTGTTTTGGCAGCTAATCAAACCTTTCTTAAACATCAGAATTCTAGGCCGACAGAAAAATATCAAATTCGATTTCATATTTGTCAACATTTTTAATCTAATGACGATCTCTGACGATCGTAAGCAGTATCTAATATCGTTATGTAAACCAGTAAAATGTAAATCTGTCAAACAAAAGTATGAGAAAATTTATAATAACATTATATCATAATCTGCTTAGTTGGGATCCAACTGTTAAATTTATCGCTATACCCACGCCATTTGACTAAACTTTTATTTCCTTTTTTTCTAATCACTTTCTCGATAACAAAAACATCCTGCTCAGTTTTCTGTAGTTCTTGTTCATAAAAACTACCTACGATCGGTTCCCCTGCCAGATCTTTTAAAACGTACGTTACAGGTATTGTGAAAAGTACATTATCAACTACAAAAACTTCTTCGCTCCAGTTCGGAGTAAATCCTTTTGCAAATACCTTTTTTGTCAAAAAAATTCTAACTTTATCACCAACCTTAAATTTATGTCTGCGGTACATGTTTTCATTTGCTAATATTGGATTTTTAATAGCTTTTTTATGTGTCATTTTGATGGTTCGATGTTTCGTGTTATTATATTCACCTACGATTTGAGAAAGGTCATCGATGTACCTGTTGGTGTTTTTAGCTGTCATATGTTTGTGTAATTTCTCGTTTAGCGTGCGATTAAATCTCTCAACAACAACGCTTTTACCTTCGTTTCCTGTAACATACCTTTTTATATTATTTTGTTCTAGAAACTGTTCAAACTTTTTGTTAAAGAACTCGGATCCGTGATCAGTCCAGATTTTATTTGGTTTTCTTTCTGTACTTGTTATTATTTGTTTTAGCGCATCAGTCATTGAAATCCCTGTCTTATCCGAAACAGGTATACTGAAAGCGTATTTGCTAAAAACATCTATAACATTAAACAAATACCTTTTTGGAGCACCATCAGCGCCAACGTTAAACTGAGCTAGATTGGATACATCCACCAAATCTATTGCCCAGATATCATCTACACCATTAGCGACAACTTTACGTCGTGGGAACTTTTTTTTAGGTCTGTGCAGCTCGAGTGCAAGATCATCGTATACTTTTTGCCGAGTCCGAGTTTATATTTTGCTACTATCATTCCCTGAACAAATCTTCTATCAAAACGTTCTCGTAGATTTGTTGGCTCCATATCACGTAATTCGTCTAACATCCCTTTATCACAATCTCCTTTCGAGTTTTCATGATCACGATAACAGATATCATGACGTATTGCTATTGCATCCACTTGATTGTAAGGCTCTTGACCTGTCAATGGATGGTCGTTTTCATCTAGTTGTTGATCTAGCGGATTGTAAGGTCCTGTATACCGATGACCTGGCAATGTCCAACCGCCTTTTGGTTTTGGTAATTTTCCAATAATTTTATGTATATCTATACCTGACCCTATTATTTCTCTGTTGTTACAACATTGACAGTATGCGACAATTTTATTTTGCTCAAGACACAAATCTCTGTCAGAATCACAGTTGCATATCATTCGATATTTTTAGTCGTCGACTAAAATAATATCAGGATAACCACATCCTAACGACGTTGCTGGGGACACTTCTGCACAAAAACTTTTTAATATTATCCTGTTGTTTTTTGTTTTTTCTGTTGTTTCATTAATATTTTCTGTTTTAGTTCTACACTTGAGACAGTATGTTGACATTATTATATTTTTAAGTTTAGATAAAATTTATTGCGATCTCATCATTAGCGTGAGAAGGATGCTTGTCAAACTGCAAAATAAATTTTAAAAAATTAAGATTTCTGCTCATCTGTCGGATAAACATAATACAATAATATCCGCAAGCAGACGTTCCAACAGGTTAGAGTTGATTTGATGAATAATATATCTTTTTAAATTTTTTCTTCATATACTTTTTTATTACATCGCTTGGTGGAAGTCCAAACGAGTCGAAATAATTATTATTATAAACTGCTACCCAACGCGTGCCGGATCCGTCATTAAAATCTTGTATATTAATAACACACGAACTTACAGCTGATGGTGATTTTATTGCTGCGAGTTCATCTTTAGAATAAACTCCGTGAAATCCAGGAACCGCTTTTAACTTATCAATGATATCAAAATTACTCAACGGGGTGGTCGAGTTCCTGGTAATGTTAGACCACGTCCGATTCCTAAAAGATTTGGCAGCAGACTTCCCGCTAGTCCCGCCAAAAGTAGAGCGAACGGAATAATTCCTCCTTGTTTTGGTAGATTGCATATGCATTTCCATTTTGGTGTTGGTGATTTTGTTTTTGTTGTTTTCCTTTTTTTGTTGTTGGCGATTTCCTTTTCTTTTGTGGCATTATAATATATCATTTACATAAAATTTACAATTTTTTTTATTCCACTTCCACGAATGATACCATTACCTGCGACTGCTTTCTTCGTTGCGCCAGATATTGCTCCAGACGCTGCTGCTAGTCCTAATGTGCCTAAGACTGGTAAAATTTTAGGTATTATTGTACTAGTTAATACTGATAATGCTGGACCAAGAAAACCACCTTTAACGACAATGTCGTTTGCCAGCGCTGTCATTTGTGCAGCACTCAAATTTAAAACAAAAGTTTTTTTACGATCATACTTTTTTACTTGATTTTTTGTTAGCATTAATTTTGTTAAAACACCATCAGAAATATTAGGATTGATTTTTAATGATACCTGTTCTCGCTTTGCAATAGCAGCTACTAATTTTTTAACTTGGCCATCGGTTAAATATACTTCTTTTACAATATATATTTGCCATTTTATATAACAACTGTAGATTAAACTTGAACTGTCATTTTACCTCCAATAGAATCTACTGTGATAAATCTATCACTAATCACTAATGCGTATACGTACAACGGCGCTACTGGAACCGCCCCAAGTGTCCAGGTAATTTCAATATCCGCTGTGCTGTCTACAATTCGCTCGTTATGTTTACTAACATCAAAATGAAATATAGGATAAAGCGTACGAAATTCCTCTGCTGATATGAGTTCTATCTTCAACATCTTGATATTTTTGTATTGCGTCAAGCAGGTACATGTACGGTCGAGAAATATTTTTATTAACGTCATCAGCAAAATTGCACTCGATAGCTCGTTCTGGATATTGCTTTGAATTTAATCTAGCGTATATTCGTCTGACATTAGAGTGATCAAATATTGCATTATTTTGTTGTTGGTTACCTCGTCGGGCTTGCTGTTGAAATACGACAAAGATATTTCTTGGCAGTTGTTCGCTTGATGTTGTTGTGACCCTCCATGTGTAGTCAGTAGTATTTGGAACCGCTGTCTGATATATCTTATGCTGCTTAAAGTAAATTCTGTTCGTATGCTTATCAAGTGTGCTATTTAGTTCTGACATTTTAGTGATTGATGGTGTTATACGTGGCATCCACAAAGCAAGTTTGTTCATGATAAACTGTACATCAACCCCTCAAGATCTAAACAAGCAATCGTTTTGGTGTGCTCGATCTAAAATAAGAGTATGTTTTACTCCGCGAAATACTTTATCATGATCGCGACAAAAGCCGAAAATCATACTTAGTGGAAGCATCATTGTAATTTGACGTGATCCTGCTGCAAGTTTTCTTCGCCTAGCAAAACCATCGTTATAGCGTGGATTTCTCACGTCAAGTGTGTTAAGAAGTAAATTTAACATCGCAGTACCATTTGCATCTGCAGCTGGTGGCGTTATATTTAGATTATTAAAAGCTGCTGTAAGAGAAACTCTTGTAGCGTCTGCATTAGCAGCTGCACCTGGTGCGACAATAGCTGGTGCGTCTGCATTAGCAATGAGAAAATTTCTCACAATTACAGCATTTGCATCAGCATCAGCTCCATGTACTATAACGCCTCTCTTTAAAAATTCTGTTGATTCAGCTATACCCCGTCCAGTATCTTTAAACCGCATCATATTAGTTGCAGTTGATCTCGAGTAATCGTCGGAAAACGAAATAATATTCAAAATTGTACTTGCAACTTGTAGATGACTTGAAATATCTTGTATAGTTTGATTGGCCAGTTGATATCTAGCACTTTTGAATAAACACCAGCCGTTATTTATAAGAGCTACTTCTGCTCCAACTGCAATTGCAGCAGGTGGATTGGCTACTGTCATAATCTGACCACGAACTTCTAACATAGCCTTATGTGGCAGTAGAAATACATCTTCATCTCTGGTGTTAAAGGTTCTAATACCAGCTTTATTTGGTTCGTTAGAATTTTCATCAAGGTACTCAACAAACTCAAATTCTGTCACATCATTGTCGATGTCATAAGTTTCTGTTAACTCGAGATAATTTTTAACAGACATTTTATTTTATTAGATTATATAAAATTTTATTGCGGCACTGTTACTTTAGATATTAATTTTTGTATGATCTGCTCGCCCTTTGGTGATAATAATTTTTTGTTGTTGTTATCATAGCTTTTTGAGTTTCTTTTGTTGGAGCGATTTCTAAGATAGCTTGTTTTATTTCAGATGCAGTCGGTGGATCACCTTTTATTTTATCAGCTATTTTTTGTCCCACCGCAGTCCCAGCGGCAGATGCAGCCCCAGTTGCAAAAGCTTTACCAGCGTCAATAGCAATTGGTACAACTTTACGTGCTATACCCGGAATATTTTCAAAAACTTTAGTGAATATATTTCCTAAAAATCCTCTTACTATTTTTCTTCGATAAACTTTTTTTCTTTGTTTCATTATATTTGATGTTGCATAATTTTTACTTTTGCTCGCGTAGATGTAAATAATAAGTTACAACTTCATTATTAACATGTAACTGTTTTCCTGATTGATCTGTCAACTGCATTATTATACTTGATATTTGATCTTCAACGTTTAAAGGATAATATATAATATGTCGTGGAGTTATTTGCATGAGAGAACCTGGCGGGACTTCTGGTGAGAAACTGTAAATCGTTTGACCTTTGCTACCTTTTGATGTATAAGAACCAGAAGCAATAGAACAATTTACTAATATTGTATTTACTTCTGTTATATTGGCTGGCAGTTCACTGTCATATGTAATAGGCTGATCAAGTGCAGTGTAAGTTTTTTCAGTAAATCCTAACAGTTGTGCAATACTTCTTTGTCTTGGTTCAAGACTGATTACTATATTTTTCAAAGTTAACCTAGTTCGCAATGTGTTATAATTTGCTGCCAGTTCAAAATTATCAGCCACACCGTCAGCTTTTGTGATGAGCTCTTTGATTGCCTTGTTTAGATCAGTAATATTATAAGCTCCTTGCGGAATTTTTATTTTTTTTTTGTTGTAGATATTGGAGATGTTGTAATCATAGTAAAATACATTTCATCGTTAACATCATTTTTCACGTTAGGTATAGCATTCCAGCAAGTACAAGAAATTAATCCAATTTCATATTGTTTTGTAGGATCTAGTTGGATAGGTGGAATATAATTTACTGAAAAATTTGCGCTATCTATCGCAGACTCAATAGAGTTTAGTAATAATGTTGTTTGCATTCCTTTAATATTATATCATTTTACAAAATTAAGTCGCGGTGTAAAGTTTCATATTCGTCAGATGTTAATAATTCACTCGATCTTAGATGATCAAGTATGTCAATGATTTCATTATCAAGTTCAACACTATCATTCCCAGCTTCCTTTGACGATATTAATAACATTAATCTACCTATCATTTCATTATTTGAAGTAAATACTTTTACATCCGTTCCTGTTCTTACTTCTCTACTTGTCTCTACACGAGTTTTATCAAAAGTAAAAACTTTTTTTTTAAAACTCCACCCTTTACCAAAAGGTTTTAATCTACTATTTTTTGCTGTTTTTTTAAACGTGAGAGCAATAACACCGTTTCTCATTCTTTCATAAAGTGGAATCATATTATCAATCTCTGTAACCGTGTTTAATTCATCTTTAGCAGCAGCTCCGTCTTTAAATATTACATCTAATCTATCGAGTAATGTTTGATATTCTACATCAGTCCACTTGCTTATATTATCAATACCCCTTATATTTTCATTCCTTAAAAAATCATCATATTCAATACCTTTTATCGCATCATTTGCTCTTTTTGTAAAATAAAATCTTTGATCTCCAACTTCCATAAACTTTATAGTAAGATCACCGACTCTTTGTTGCTTCTCTCTGATATCTTTTATGTCTCCTGATAAATTTGTTATAATATTTGTTATTCCTTGCGTTGTTAACTCTGCTAATCTTCGCTCAAGTTTCAGCGGAATTTTTATCAATCGATCTGTTTCAGCTTGTCTAGCAGCGGGATCAGCTATATTTGCTGTAAGTGCCTCAATTAGTTTTCTTTTTTCTTCATCAGATCTAGTAACAAGTTTTGTAGCAGCTGCTTCCTGTTGTTCTTTAACAATTCCAACCAAGCCTTTCTCCTGCAGTTGTTTAAGTTCTTCTTCTGATAGTGGTTTAGTTTCAGGTTGTTTACCTAATAGTGCTTCAGTAACCGGCTTGAAAATTGTAGCTGTTGCTTCTGTACCCGTTACTTGCCCACGTCGTGCTTCTTGTACTTTTTGCTTAAGTGATGCCTGAGATTGAGCAAGTTTTTTTTAGATCTTCTATGTGTTGTCAGTATCTTGCTCGTTTGTCCATTATTATAATTATAAATTTTATACAATTGAAACGCTTTACTGTAATTAACTGTTAATACAACAGCGAAACATTTTAGTTGGATCATTTGTAGGTTTATCAAACAAGAAAAAGTTAAATTTATCTTTTGCAGCATTACGGTAAAGTTCAATAAACTTATCTTTTGTCACGCCACCGCATTGCTCGCTTGCAATATTTATAACGTCAACATTATCCAGTCCTGGAAATAAAATAAAACAACCCGTATTTCGCCTAATAAATCTATCAACATCATAAAATCCTTGAGCGAGATAAACAGAATTACACTGTTACGTGACAGTGAGAAATATGATCTTATTTTATTCATCTCCATGTTATTTAGAGGAATATCGTCAAAAACTACTATCTTATGTTCATCTGCATCAAGTTGATTAACTGGAATAAGATCTTCTGGCTGCCTAATTATAAAAAAATCTTCACCAGCTTTAAGATCATCACGAAGCTTGTTATTATATTCGCTTAATAACTCATACTTATCGTGCTGTGGATTGATTGTGTAAATATAAACTCTGTCGTAGTTAAAATTATCACCAAGAAGCAAATTCATAAGCAAATTTGTTTTTCCCGATCCAGTTCGCCCAACAATAAGATAATGACAATCAGGAAGTTCATTGTTATGTTTATGCTTCACTAGTCTCTCTGTATCAAAGTTTAATATCAACGATTTTGCCATTTTATATAATATTAAACTAGTGTTGATAATTTTATTTAGGACAGTAAATAATGAGCTACTATACAAAATTTGGAACACTATCAGATTTATCCACAAAAGGTTACCAAGGTGACTTATCCAAATATCAGCTCAAAAATGAAATAAATAATTTACTAAATCTTACCAGTGTAGAACCAGATGAAGTCGTCATTTTCCAGGACAAAGGAGGACGATTAAAAACGAGTGATGTAAAACTGCCAGATGTAGTTGTACAAAATCCAAGTGGGAATATTGTTATGAAACAAAACAAGATTACAGATCTTGGAAACCCAACTGAGGATGGGGATGCTGTCACTAAAAAATACGTCAATGATTGGGACGCTTCAATTAATAATGAAATCACAGCGCTCAAAACTGATTTTACCAGTCACGTGAATACATTTTTAAGTTTTCGCAGAAACATAAACAAAATTAGAGATGAATTTTTTGGAAATCCATCAAATGTTAACATTACACTCGCTAATATTAACACAAATCTCAATGATATTAACACAAAACTCAATGATATTATTAGTGGAATTCCTAATATTGTTGAGAAAACGAATATGATTAAAATTCCTCACAAACAGATTAAAAATATTATGTATACTGTTGCATCCGGTTATAGTGGATGGACATCACAAAACAAATCTATCAAATATATTGCAGAAGTTACCGGTGTGTATAGATTGTCAGTGTTTAGCAGTGTAAAGTTTAAAATATTTACCACATATTCATGGCGTTATTCAGATGATGACATATTTGGAATATTATCTGTAATATTAAATAAAAATTCTGAGGAGGAATTTACACTTGAACCAACTGATAAAATTTTGTAGGTCCTTATCGGTGGTGTTTGGAATTTGTAGCTGATTTATCATAACTATATAAACAAATATTATAATGAAAAGAAGTATAGTTGATTTTAATCACATTTCAAAAGATATTCCAGAACAGGATATGGACGCACTAATACAATACTATAAATATTATCATAAAAACTTTGGTGTGTAAAAAAATGTTACAAATACTACAACAAGATCCTTCGAGTAATATCATATCTACCCTTTTTAATGACCAGTTCTGGTATAACTTCAAGTGGGGTATCATTAAATCCTTTTTTGTTAATCATATCCGCTATTGGTGTTTCACTGACAGCGGCGTGTAATAAAGTAGAACCAAGACTTTTGATAAAGAAGCACGGTTGTTTAACATCAATTAAAACTTACAAGAAACTACTTGATCAAATCCGGTCTTACCTACGAGGAGTTAAATATAATATGGATGATTTATTACGTGAATTTCGTATTATTGACAATATGTTAACAGATATTCTACCAATGAAGGTTAGCAAGTATGAAAAAAAAATATCAAAAAAAATATGAGTAACATAAAATTTCATCTAAACTTAAGATATAATATAACTAATATAATATCATTTTCATTCTAATGCTAGTTTAATTTCCGCCTTGTTAACTGAAACGTTCTAATGCACAGTTTAATTTTCATCATGTTATCTGATAAAAAAATTTGTGGTAAAACCCATTTGCTGTCTTTAGAATAATCGTATTCCACACATACGCTGTTCTAACAAATTCGTCACTTCTGTTGATAGAGCTTATCGCATTCCAACACCTGTTGTTTTGTCTGATTACAAAATACCTGTCTACATAGTAGTAGTATAGGGAAATGAGGGGTTTGGCGGGGGTGGGGGAGGAGGTTTGGGAGGGGTGGGTGGGCCAAAACCCTCATTTATCTATGAGGTGGGGGATAATTTAGGACTATAATTTATACTTGTTTGGAGGGTAAAAAAAAGTGAGCTAAAACCCTCATTTAATTTATACTTGTTTGGAGGGTAAAAAAATAAAGTGGGCTAAAACCCTCATTTCCCTTTTTTGGAAAAAGGGGGGGTTAATTTAGGACTATAATTTATACTTGTTTGGAGGGTAAAAAATAAAGTGGGCTGAAACCCTCATTTCCCTCTACTACTATGATGATGACGACGACGATGATGATGATGATGATGATGAAAAATTTAATACACAGCCGTATGATTACAATAATGACTTATTAACCTTGCTTTGAGATAATTTTAACAATAGTGATTGGAGTATGTCCAAGCATAATGTGTGCATTAAATCAAAAAGGCGAACAAATTAAGTTTAGTTTTGTCAGGAAAAAGTTAAAACTATTATGTTGGACGTGAATTGATCGAGTCCAGACTAATGCAATCTATGTTCAGGCCCATAGGAAGAAATTGTACAAGAGTAGTGTGCCAAATTACGAAATTCAAACGTTCGTACGAGTGATGCGAACCATTCAAGTCTTAAAAATTTAAAGTGCCACAAACATCCATCGATTTTAAAATAGCAGAAATTTCCAACAGTAGCAACATATTGATCTTGACGTGAACTCTGATAATTGTTAGAACGAAATGGAGAAGATAATGCAAAATTAACCATGCAAATACTATTTTTTGGAGTAGTAATGAAGATAAAATTGATGATAAAATGAATGATAAAATGGATGATAGAATGGGTAATATTTTAAGTGGACCAGGAGGATCAATTTACAGTAAAACCTGCCACTGAGTACACCTGCACATAAAGGTTAACATTAATGGGGGCCCTTTTCTTAGATTAGCAATCATTTGATCAGTTTATGTAAAAGAAACCAGTCGATGGTTGTTATTTGAGTATCCCTTATAGACAACGTTCTATGTGTGTATCGAATGATGGTGCTGCGTTGAGGTGAAGGAAATTACGGTGTAGTTGTTCATATTACAACAATAATATAAACACTGATGCAGTGGGCAGAGGAAGCTTCTTTAATTGCTCAATATTAAGCATCTACGTGAAATGATCATCACCACAATCCTCGCTTTAAAGTGCCGAATAAGTTTTAGGTTTTCCAAAAAGTGATATAAGACATAGACAAGAGCAAAAAGCAGGTTAAAATCCTAAATGTTCATGAAGATTTTTGGATACAAACCTCACCCATAAAAATTACAAGGTCTTTATGGCTAAAACAATATCACATGACGCATTGAAGAGTGAAAGGGCTACCACGTTTAACTGCCCAGAAAGTGTGTGCATGTGTGTGTGTGTGTGTGTGTGTGTGTGTGTGTGTGTGTGTGTGTGTGTGTGTGTGTGTGTGAGAGAGAGAGAGAGAGAGAGAGAGATCTATTCGATCTGAAAATGGAAGTATCCAAGTGAAGTCTTGAGGATATTATTGTAGAATGATTACTAATTGAGTTTACAATGAAAATATGTACGAAATGCTTAATCAGTCCTACTATGAAAGATTCGGTGTAGCAGACGACACATAATCATCGAATGAAAACTTTGGTCTGTGTTTAAAATTAAGGTCAGAGAATAAAACATTCAAATGGAAATGGGAAGAAATGTGCTCAAATTTACCTGAGTGGGGATTTGTTGAGTAGACTTCAACATTTATATCGATGTCTGTACGTGACATAGAATGCAATGTAGGTATAATGAGGGATACCTTTATGTATGTACGTAAACCAAATGACTACTCCTATCCACCTAAGTGTTTATAAACATGGCCTATAATGTTGTTGACCTAGTCGAGTACAAATATGCCATAGTATGTCTAAAAATAGATTCTCGCATTTCTCTTTTATCATGCTGCTACCTGACATGCTGTACGTGTCATAACTTGTTGGCCAATGAATAGATTCTAAAGTATACAGAAGGGAACCTGTGCTTATGTCACGCCCTGACAACTTCAATCAGACTAAATGTATTCCATTTAATGTCTCTAGTCAATCTTATCTCTATGAAGGGCATTGCCACATGTAGCCCCATACCTATATTTCATCTTATAGATCCTGACAACTTTATAATTCGAGCTGTAATTTCACTCCACTTTAAGTCATTAAAAGCTCCTTTCAGATCCATGCCACGTTATTTAACATGTTTTATGAGGGTCGATAACAGAATTTCTACTCGGTGTCTTGTGGATTAAAGAGACGTGTCTACTCTTATGAGTCGTAGGTTGCGACTGAATGCCTGATTACGGGAAAAGAAAATGTATCGTGGAATGCAGCCGAAAACTAGAATTGCCGTCTGCTGTGTGTAATAGTACTGTGCAGTACTTTGTAATAGCAGAATGAAATTAGCCTTTTGGAGCAAGACCGACCTTTCGGCATTCATATTTTACATTAGTGTGCGATCAGTGTGAGTCTCCACCAAACTGACCTTAACACTATTGCCTGTGTAAGGATGCATCTTTATCTATATTTTGTTTGGTTTTACAAGCACTTTGAGACGTTATTGGATATATAATCCAGAAGAATTGGAAGCACGGACGCAATGACAAAGTTTACTCGTAGTGAATTGGGTGGTTATTGAATCTGCGACGCTTGGATAACAAATTCAAAGCTCTACTGACCGGACTACTTCGCTTGTGGCAAGTTAAAGCTCTGGGGCTCGTATCGTTGCTGACAATTTACCGGACATACATGAACTATACACTATAGACTATATTGTATAGTACATGTATGACCGGTAAATTGTCAGCATCGATACAAACCCTTGTGAGTTAAAGCTGCACTCTCTCCAAAAACCAGTTCTTAATTAGTATAAAGAACGTTATCTTCGTGACTTAAAAGCTGCATAAACTATTGTCTAACCCCGAATTCCATCCACAGAATCCAGTTCATTTTGTTACTTGTTGAGAACTTCCTGTATTGTGGCAAAAGAAATAGTATCGATTAATCTTATTGATTAAACGATTTTGGAAATGAGATTCACTCTCCCCCGTACTGTAAGCGTGAAATGTGTTATTTTGTTTGGTGGTTAATTTGGTATATGACTAGATCTTTTACACTTTTAAAGTTTGGATGAGTTTTACATCGGGCACATATCGGCTGCTAATGACACTGGGACATTGTGTATACGTTTGTGAATGGCTGAGTTGTGTACAGGTGCAGGCTGAATGCTCCAATCTGACCTTGTTGTCGGCATGTCTGCGCGTGCCCAAATGATAATGTACTGGAAAACACTCAGGTGACCTGTCATCTCGGCCCTAAGGGAGCGGGAAACTCTTAGGTCAAACGTTGTTTCTATTCTCACGTGCACATGTACAAATTCGTCACAAAAGGTTGACATTATCAATATACACAAATGATATAAAGTCACAATAACCATGATGTAATGGAGCAAGCCTGCTACATGTTTCTAGTGTGTTGTGATGCGATTTTGAGTTTTAACGTAGCTTTGAAACATTCTCAGTCATATCTTACAATGTCTGCAGTGTGGTAGTTTATTGTGATGTCTAGAACTTGGGCATCATGCCACAGACATATAGCATGATGTCCCACCTAGTCACATTATCCTGACATGACACCAGGCCGACCAATCCTAAAACTAACCTTTTAAGGCTGAGCGTCAAGCCAGGCAGCTGTTAGTACCATTTTTGTAAGTCTTTAGACTCGAACGGGGATCGAACCCACGACCTTTCGCATCCGAGACGGATGCTCTAACCACTAGGCCACATGAGCGGCTGGTTTCTAGTGTGCATATGCAAGTTTCGTTACATACTATGCCATACATATTATTTGTAATCGTTCCATCAGCATTTGCATATTGTTCAGTTTCGATTACATCTAGCGATAGCTGAATTAAAATGCCAGTTAACAGACTCACGCAGAACAAATTAGCCAAGTATACATTTGTCAAGTGACTGGTGTAGATTATAAATTTAATACACAATGTATATTTCTATGGGTTCTCAACGAAACAAAAAGTTGCACAAGACGCCTTTTTAGATCTCTTTAGAATTATTTTTTCCCAAAAGCTCAGAAAGATATACCTTAAATAGAGTTAAAGATAAGAGGAGGAGAAAACAAAACAAGATGTACATGCTTGGACATAGGATATGAGTAAAACAATAAAGTGTTTCACTCCAATGCTTATTTGTTTGCTATAAGTATTGTAATACGTGTATCACCTTTCCTTCCCTATGTTATTTTCCGCAGAGACAACTCTTGAAAGGGTCACCGAAGATATAAGACGGGTACAAACGTTCAGAAAATAAGCAACCTGTGCTAATAAATAGTCGGAGGGTCAGATAATTAGGCTTACAGATTGATGTACATAACTTGCTATAACTTACTACGCTTTTAGTATGCACATGTTTGCAGTGAACTGACTTGGGATAAAGCGATTTAAAATATCCCGATTATTCCTATAAACTATACATCCAGCACAGCGGCTGCGAAATATGATTGACAATAAATACATAAAATGAGTCATGTTGACACAGTATTTTTCTGTCTTTAGGTCTAATTGTCCATATACTGTCCATGTATATGTTTTCATGTCTTAGTTATTAGAATGCTATTAGCAAATACTGATCAAATGATTTCAAAATGTCTTGATTTTTCCATTATTTCTATTCACTGAGCTGAGTGTAATTATTTGCTAACATCAAATCTATCTGGCTGATTGGATTTTTAATGTTGCACTATTTGTAATGGCTTGTATGAAAGCGTGTATCTCTTATCATTGCTATTTCACTGCTTCCTACTACTAATAAAACACGTATATATTACAGAATAGATTTGGCAGTCAAGGACCCGTTTGATGACGTAAATGCTTGTTTTGTCTGCGAATAACCCATTTCAATCAGTAAATAAACTTTTGATAAGCGATATATTTGATAAGTAAATAACATTGAACAGTGATCAGCCCTCGTGTTAAAACAGTAAGTTCAATTTGGTGTTTTTTTTCTCCTTAAGTTTCCGACGGAATTTCCAATTTTGCAACTGTCTGTGTCATTTATCCTACGTTATTATAACAAGATATATGCCAGTAGATGGAACATAGCCAATGAAATAGCATAGCATATGCCCAGTGGATGGAATACAGTCAATGAAATGATATATGCCCAATGGATGGAAAATAATCAATGAAAATATATATGCTCAGTGGATGGAAAGTAATATATATATATATATATATATAGATATATATATATATATATATATATATATATAGATATACAGATATATATATATATATATATATATATATATATATATATATATATATATATATATATATATATATATATATAAATACATATATACATACATATACAAATAAATATATACATAAATACATACATATATACATATATAAATACATATATATATAAATAAATATATAAATATATACATAGATAAATACATAGATATATACATATATATATTTATATATATATATATATATATATATAGATGCTAAAATCTGACGACGAGCAGAGAGAAACTAGTGACTCACTAGCCTAAGCGCTGTCGACTCTTAACGAGTCTTTTTCAAAGGCAAATACAAAACATATATACGATAAACAAATATCGTATATATGTTTTGTATTTGCCTTTGAAAAAGACTCATTAAGAGTCGAAAGCGCTTAGGCTAGTTAGTTACTAGTTTCGTACTGTTCGTCGTCAGTTTATAGCATATATTTTAATTAATCCCTGACACACGTGATCCCTTGGTGGATCCAGTACGCTTGAAAGGGTTGTTATTCGCCATATGATTTGTATTCTTTATATATATATATATATATATATATATATATATATATATATATATATATATATATATATATATATATATATATATATATATATATATATATATATACACACACACACACACACAAAAACCTCCTTATTTTGGTTGTAACAACACAACTTCTTATGAACAAATGACCAAATTTGGGAGTTTTCCTAAACGACAGATTTTTTTTTAATCAAATAAAAAAGTTAAATAATAATCGTCTTAAAATTCGTTAGAATGCTTACATTTTAACATCAAAATTATGTTAACATTTCATAATTTTCTATCTTAATTTTCTAACATTAAATATTCATATTTAACTATCAAAAATATATATTACTATACTGAGTTTTAATCTTTCAATAAAGTTCACAGACTCTACAGTTTTAAATGTATCTCGAGAAAATCAGTTTGGAATACGAAATTTGTTTTTTTTCTGAGATTTTGTTAATGTGCGGCGAATCAAAATATAAACGATGCAGTCTGAAGATAACAATAATGTGTATTTATTATGAAAGCTAATTTATTTATCTCTATACCTAACGGTCTGTTTTATTTGTGTGTCTCTTTCTGTTTTCAAGTCTTGGTTAATAAATAACAAATACTGGTCCGACAGTAGCAATAATGTCGGATTTCTCTCAGTCGTTGTGGGCACTGACCGTAATGATGCGCAAACATGAAACCCATTTGACTGACTGGATTTGTATTGTTGTTACGTCATTTGCGATTTCGTATGTGAAATCATTGATTTTTTTTCTCCCTTTTTATTGACAATCCTATTGTTAATAAAACACATATACTACCGATATGGATCTGACATTCGAGCATATGTCTGATGACGTAAATGCTTGTTTTGTCTGCTAATAACCCATTTCAACCAGGCAAGGAATGTTAAACGATATGTTTCATTAGAAAAGAGCATCAAATACTGATTCTCCTACCTGATAAATATGCAGTAAATGCCATGCCTCCCGCAGTTGACAAAGTCATTTAAAACATAACGAGTGTTTTTGCGTCATTCGTCATACCACGACAGAACAAATTACGAAAGTTATGGGCTATATCGCAAAAAAATCGTTTATTTGAATCATAACTAATATTAAAACAAAAGTTCTTAAAAATTGATTTCACTTCATTCACCTTACTTGTACAAGAAAATTATTCATGGACGTGATTTTCGTAATATTTGATAGTGCAATGAGTTTAAATTCTAAAAGTTCACAAGCTGTATGATATTAGAGGAAATCGGTTTGAAATATATCTCAAAAAATAATTTGGTATATGGAAGTCATTTTGCTTCTTCAGTCTAATAAACTATAATTCAAGCACAAAGACTCAATAAAATGAAAGATACGATTTGGTGTGTGATATCACTGTGCAATGAATTATACCATACAATACTGATAGGAAATGCTTTGTCTTATGCATAGAAAATGAAGTCATTTGAAAACTGAAAACTCTCTAACCTCAGAAATATTCATTTACATAATAAAGCCTAATTTCTGTATATGATAAGTTATATTTTACTAGCAGATTCGTTTCATGATATACATTTATACATTTCGATGTTTGCGGTATTGATCTAATTGCGTCAAATGTGACCATATTTTCTTTTTCATAGTATATCAGTCAAAAAATAAGATAAAATAGTTATATTACCTACAACTACTCCACAAAATATCACCTTCTAAAAATAGTTTTTGGAGTGGTTTAATTGTGATAAAAATGAATGTAGCCTTTTCCTGGTATTTTCTGTGCTGACGGTAATTAAAGTTGTGCCAAAAGAAGTTCAGAAAATGTGGACACGTCGGCAAAGGTTTCAGTAGTTGTTTAAAGAGGACACTTTAAAAACCCATTAGTCAGTTTGAAAACTAACCAAACAACTAAATGATTTTTAGCAAAAATGACATTTTAGTGGACCACTGCCGTTTCTGTTTGCAGCATATAATATCAGCTAACATATACAAGACTCCTGCAGCAACTGTTTACATATATAAGCGTAGATTTTCACTTTGTTGCGATTCTGTGTCTTAAACTAGATAACAGAAAGAAGCAGAATCTAATACGCTTTGTTAAGCTTAACAAATAATTTAATTCTCTAAGTAATACAATAAAAACTTAAGAGAAATACACAGTGTTGTGAATTAAACGAAGACAATTCTCAAAAGTTCTCTCACAAGTCTAGAATATTAGTGTTCCGAATTAATTCGATGATTCGAATGTGCTTTTGTGACAATATCCTTGAATATGCTGAAATCCCAACATGCGGATGAATTCATAATAATCCCGAAATATTGCTTTAGTCCAGACCGTTATATGAGCACTTAGTAATTCTAATAAACAACTTAAATAAATAATGGGATTCCTCTCACTTAAAGTCTAAACACAATATTAAATACATCGGCAGACTGATATTAAAGCAAGAACAATACTAGCAAACAGTAATGAACCGATTGTCTCTTTATATACGTTTTCACGACTCTATTACGACTATATGCCGCAATACCTACTATGTGACGTATGTAATAACACAACGTGATTTAGTCACATAATAGAACATCAACCCAAACTTGCCAACAGGCTCAATATATAGAACACGAACATAAATAAATAATCTCTTGTTATAGACCATTGCATTCTACAGATGTGAACCAAAAAGTTAAAGACACAATATAGATAAGCATAGCAACTTTGTAACATAAGTAGTACAGCATAGGTCTGGTCTAATCTAGATGTCTAGCGGTAGGAGATAGATGCGCTCGATTAAATGGAATCGAACTAGAGAAAATGTATTCATCTTAAGACCAATATTATTCTCTATCCATTTATGTATATGTGAGATAATGTAATCAATCAATCTGAGATCAGAGATGGATGCGCTC
>JAEAOA010001500.1:0-27549 GCA_016746295.1 Potamilus streckersoni | reverse complement strand
GTTTGGGTAAGGTCATAAAAAGTTACAGTTTAAAATAAAGATTTACTTCCTTTAGGAACTCTAAAATACTAGTGATTTGAATAGTATCAAATAGTTCCTGCATGTCGTGTACATTATAGTATTTATCACGCGTAGGTTGCAGGTCGGAACACGTGGTCATAAAGTGTTCAACAGTAAATGGTACATTGCAAGGAACGCACTCTGGTGGATCTTCACCTTTTAGTATGTGTGAGTGGGTAATGTATGTATGACCGATTCTGATTCTTGCAATGACAACCTCCTCCCTACGAATAGTTCTGTAGGAAGGAGTCCATTCTCCCAAGTTTGGTTTGATGGCATGAAGTTTGTTATTGATTGCATCATCCCATGATACCTGCCACTTTTGACGTAGATACTTTTTGATACAAGGTTTAAAATCAGAATATGGTAATTTAAAATCCGATGGTTCTAAAGATAGGGCCATCTTAGCAGCCCGGTCTGCTTCTTCGTTACCTCTAATACCAATATGGCTAGGTAGCCAACAGTATACTATATTGCATGAGGCACTAAGTTCAGAGTTTTTTTATCAAAACATTCACCAATAGTGGATTATCTAGTTTGATATTGTGTAGCGCCTGAAGCACTGATAATGAGTCACAGAAGATAATACTATTTAGAATATGATTAGTTTCGATAAATGTCAGAGCAAGGTCTATTGCTCTGACTTCCGCTGTCAATATGGATGCATCATTTGGCAAACGCTCTTTGGTTATGTGTTTGCCACTGACGAAGGCTGCAGCAGCCTTATCAGCAACCTTTGATCCATCAGTATAAAATCTAGCATAATGTGTAAATTCATTGAGTAGATCATGATAAGAATTCAAGAATAGTATAGGGTTTATCTCAGATTTTTTCCGATCGTGTAACGTAAAATTCACTTGGGGTTGCTTAATGAGCCAAGGTGGTGTTTTCGAGACAAACGTTTTCTGGATTAAAGATAGATTACATTTGATTTGGTCAAAGCAGGATGATATTCTAATACCAAATGAAGGTATAGCACTTGGTTTATTTACGTATAAAGCTTTGTAATTTATTTGAAAACGGCCGAAAAAGCAGGGTTCAGAGGGTTGGATCGTAACTTAAGAGCATAATATGCAGAAAGCATTTCTCTGCGATGCGATAAAGGTGGTTCATTCGCTTCCGCGAGAAGGCTTTCACACGGAGATGTCTTAAATGCTCCTAGAGCAAGTCTTATTCCCTGATGATGAATTGGGTCAAGCATTTTCAAATAAGACTTCCTAGCTGAACCATAAACAATGCATCCATAGTCTAAGATGGAACGGATAAATGTTCTATACAAATTAAGGAGGACTTTTTTATCAGCACCCCAATCAGTGTGAGCAATTACTTTAATCAAATTTAAGGCTTTTAAGCATTTAGCTTTCAAATTCTTAATGTGTGGTATGAATGTCAGCTTTTTGTCAAAAAGAACACCCAAGAATTTTGTTTCCTCAACAACTGGAATAAGTGTTCCATCCAGCGTGAGTTTAGGGTTATCATGATGTCTTCGCAACTGATAAAAATGCATGCATACTGTTTTTGATTTTGAAAATTTGAAACCGTTATTACTGGCCCAACTTTGAATCTTATTGATATTTTGCTGTAGTTGCCTCTCAATTGTATGCATGTGTTTTGAGCGATAACAAATTAAAAAAATCGTCAACATATAATGAGCAGTCAACACCGGGAGCTAAGCATTTGGTGATACTATTGATTTTGATGTTAAAAAGCGTCACAGATAAAATACTGCCCTGGGGCACACCCATCTCTTGCTGGTGTGTATCGGAGAGGGTAGAGCCCACTCGAACTTTGAATTCTCTGTCAGAGAGAAAATTAGAGATAAATGAGGGCAGACGGCCTTTGAGACCCAGATCGTGCAGGTCTTTTAGTATCCCGTACTTCCATGTTGTGTCATAGGCCTTTTCTAAATCAAAAAATACCGCTACTAAATGTTCTTTTTTGATAAAGGTATCACGAATGAATGTTTCTAGTCTAATTAGATGATCATTAGTACTCCGTCCATATCGAAAGCCACTTTGGAAAGTAGATATTAAATTGTTAGCTTCTAAGTACCAGAGTAGTCGAGAATTGATCATTCGTTCCATTGTTTTGCACACACAGCTTGTCAGTGCAATTGGTCGGTAGCTGTTGGGGTCTTCGCTATCTTTACCGGGTTTGGGAACTGGTATTACAGTTGCTTCTTTCCAGTTTTTGGCTATATTACCAATAATCCATACATCGTTGAAGAGTTTCAAAAGAGTTGTTAATGATGATTCTGGAAGGTGTTTCAAAAACTGGTAATGTATTTCATCAGGCCCAGTGGATGTATCATGGGCCTTATCTAAAGCCTCCCTAAGCTCGGATAATGAGAACAACTGATTATAACTTTACGAGTTCTTGGATGTGAATTTTAAACGTGACTTTTCTTTTTGAGCTTTAAGTTTTTGGAAGGCTTCGGTATAATTAGATGATGATGAATTTTTGGAGAAACTGTCAGCAAGAGTATTTGCAATGTCACGTTTTGAATTAAAGTTGTTATTGTTTAGTTGCAGTTGTCGGAGAGGGTTTTGTTTGTTCTTTCCATTATTTTGCGTACAGTCCTCTACAATTCCATTGTAAAATGGTGTTCTTCATTTCAGCTGTATATTAGACCTTTCGAGTGGCAAATAAGTTGGTTATTTATCTGGAGGAAGTACGGGGGTGTATCTTTTGTTATTGGATCTGGAGTTACCCTGAGGACATGAAGCAGATTCCTCCGCATCCATGTCCTCTAGGTCTTCAAACCTGTTGTGTATTTTTAAAGGGTCATCAGACCCTTTTTTATGCCTATTTGTTTGAAGCCTTTTCTTGCTATTTGGTGATTTTGGTGGTGAGGTAATGTTGAATGTTGTTTGCGTTGATATAGAGTTTTTCTGCGGTCTATCGTGTGGGATGTTTAAGTCAGCATAGGGTTCAGGCGGGTTTGTTTGTGTTTGTGCGTCTTTCGTTGCTTTATGGCTGCTCTTTACTACAGTTGAGAAGGATGGGCCGGGGAATGATCTAGCTTGAACAAGCTTCCTGGCCTCTGGATAGAGAATATTATTAGTGTATTTAATCCTCTGGATTTCCTTCTCCTGTCTCCAAGTGTCGCATTCCTTGGTTGATTGATTGATTAATTAAATTTTAACGGCGCACCAGCACTTTTAGGCTATTTAGCGCCATACAGTAGGTCATATTTGTAAAAAGGTTCAATATCGACCAGCGATATAGTAAAAAATCCATAGTAGATAAATATAAAATGGTAAATGTTGGTAACAGTTAAAGATATTGGTTCACGATCAACGGGAGATGTAAATGATGTATCTTGATGAAAAGATGTACATAATAGTTGGTATTGGTATTAGTTAAAAATTAGTTTGGGTAAGGTCATAAAAAGTTACAGTTTAAAATAAAGATTTACTTCCTTTAGGAACTCTAAAATACTAGTGATTTGAATAGTATCAAAAAGTTCCTGCATGTCGTGTACATTATAGTATTTATCACGCGTAGGTTGCAGGTCGGAACACGTGGTCATAAAGTGTTTAACAGTAAATGGTACATTGCAAGGAACGCACTCTGGTGGATCTTCACCTTTTAGTATGTGTGAGTGGGTAATGCATGTATGACCGATTCTGATTCTTGCAATGACAACCTCCTCCCTACGAATAGTTCTGTAGGAAGGAGTCCATTCTCCCAAGATTGGTTTGATGGCATGAAGTTTGTTATTGATTGCACCATCCCATGATACCTGCCACTTTTGACGTAGATACTTTTTGATACAAGGTTTAAAAACAGAATATGGTAATTTAAAATCCGATGGTTCTAAAGATAGGGCCATCTTAGCAGCCCGGTCTGCTTCTTCGTTACCTCTAATACCAATATGGCTAGGTAGCCAACAGTATATTATATTGCATGAGGCACTAAGTTCAGAGTTTTTTTTATCAAAACATTCACCAATAATTGATAGATTGATTGATTGAATTTTAACGGCGCACCAGCACTTTTAGGCTATTTAGCGCCATACAGTAGGTCATATTGGTAAAAAAGTTCAATATTGACCAGCGATATAGTAAAAAATCCATAGTAGATAAATATAAAATGGTAAATGTTGGTAACAGTTAAAGATATTGGTTCACGATCAACGGGAGATGTAAATGATGTATCTTGATGAAAAGATGTAAATAATAGTTGGTATTGGTATTAGTTAAAAATTAGTTTGGGTAAGGTCATAAAAAGTTACAGTTTAAAATAAAGATTTACTTCCTTTAGGAACTCCAAAATACTAGTGATTTGAATAGTATCAAAAAGTTCCTGCATGTCGTGTACATTATAGTATTTATCACGCGTAGGTTGCAGGTCGGAACACGTGGTCATAAAGTGTTCAACAGTAAATGGTACATTGCAAGGAACGCACTCTGGTGGATCTTCACCTTTTAGTATGTGTGAGTGGGTAATGTATGTATGACCGATTCTGATTCTTGCAATGACAACCTCCTCCCTACGAATAGTTCTGTAGGAAGGAGTCCATTCTCCCAAGATTGGTTTGATGGCATGAAGTTTGTTATTGATTGCATCATCCCATGATACCTGCCACTTTTGACGTAGATACTTTTTGATACAAGGTTTAAAATCAGAATATGGTAATTTAAAATCCGATGGTTCTAAAGATAGGGCCATCTTAGCAGCCCGGTCTGCTTTTTCGTTACCTCTAATACCTATATGGCTAGGTAGCCAACAGTATACTATATTGCATGAGGCACTAAGCTCAGAGTTTTTTATCAAAACATTCACCAATAGTGAATTATCTAGTTTGATATTGTGTAGCGCCTGAAGCACTGATAATGAGTCACACAAGATAATACTATTTAGAATATGATTAGTTTCGATAAATGTCAGAGCAAGGTCTATTGCTCTGATTTCCGCTGTAAATATGGATGCATCATTTGGCAAACGCTCTTTGGTTATGTGTTTGCCACTGACGAAGGCTGCAGCAGCCTTATCAGCAACCTTTTATCCATCAGTATAAAATCTAGCATAATGTGTAAATTCATTGAGTAGATCATGATAAGAATTCAAGAATAGGATAGGGTTTGTCTCAGATTTTTTCCGATCGTGTAACGTAAATTTCACTTGGGGTTGCTTAATGAGCCAAGGTGGTGTTTTCGAGACAAAAGTTTTCTGAATTAAAGATAGATTACATTTGATTTGGTCAAAGCAGGATGATATTCTAATACCAAATGAAGGTATAGCATTTGGTTTATTTACGTATAAAGCTTTGTAATTTGGATGAAAAACGGCCGAAAAAGCTGGGTTCAGAGGGTTGGATCGTAATTTAAGAGCATAATGTGCAGAAAGCATTTCTCTGCGATGCGATAAAGGCGGTTCATTCGCTTCCGCGAGAAGGCTTTCACACGGAGATGTCTTAAATGCTCCTAGAGCAAGTCTTATTCCCTGATGATGAATTGGGTCAAGCATTTTCAAAAAAGACTTCCTAGCTGAACCATAAACAATGCATCCATAGTCTAAGATGGAACGGATAAATGTTCTATACAAATTAAGGAGGACTTTTTTATCAGCACCCCAATCAGTGTGAGCAATTACTTTAATCAAATTTAAGGCTTTTAAGCATTTAGCTTTCAAATTCTTAATGTGTGGTATGAATGTCAGCTTTTTGTCAAAAAGAACACCCAAGAATTTTGTTTCCTCAACAACTGGAATAAGTGTTCCATCCAGCGTGAGTTTAGGGTTATCATGATGTCTTCGCAACTGACAAAAATGCATGCATACTGTTTTTGATTTTGAAAATTTGAAACCGTTATTACTGGCCCAACTTTGAATCTTATTGATATTTTGCTGTAGTTGCCTCTCAATTGTATGCATGTGTTTTGAGCGATAACAAATTAAAAAATCGTCAACATATAATGAGCAGTTAACACCGGGAGCTAAGCATTTGGTGATACTATTGATTTTGATGTTAAAAAGCGTCACAGATAAAATACTGCCCTGGGGCACACCCATCTCTTGCTGGTGTGTATCGGAGAGGGTAGAGCCCACTCGAACTTTGAATTCCCTGTCAGAGAGAAAATTAGAGATAAATGAGGGCAGACGGCCTTTGAGACCCAGATCGTGCAGGTCTTTTAGTATCCCGTACTTCCATGTTGTGTCATAGGCCTTTTCTAAATCAAAAAATACCGCTACTAAATGTTCTTTTTTGATAAAGGTATCACGAATGAATGTTTCTAGTCTAACTAGATGATCATTAGTACTCCGTCCATATCGAAAGCCACTTTGGAAAGGAGATATTAAATTGTTAGCTTCTAAGTACCAGAGTAGTCGAGTATTGATCATTCGTTCCATTGTTTTGCACACACAGCTTGTCAGTGCAATTGGTCGGTAGCTGTTGGGGTCTTCGCTATCTTTACCGGGTTTGGGAACTGGTATTACAATTGCTTCTTTCCAGTTTTTGGGTACATTACCAATAATCCATACATCATTGAAGAGTTTTAAAAGAGTTTTTAATGATGGTTCTGGAAGGTGTTTCAAAAACTGGTAATGTATTTCATCAGGCCCAGTGGATGTATCATGGGCCTTATCTAAAGCCTCCCTAAGCTCTGATAATGAGAACAACTGATTATAATTTTCCGAGTTCTTAGATGTGAATTTTAAACGTGACTTTTCTTTTTGAGCTTTAAGTTTTTGGAAGGCTTCGGTATAATTAGATGATGATGAATTTTTGGAGAAACTGTCAGCAAGAGTATTTGCAATGTCACGTTTTGAATTAAAGTTGTTATTGTTTAGTTGCAGTTGTCGGAGAGGGTTTTGTTTGTTCTTTCCGTTTATTTTGCGTACAGTATCCCAAACCTTCTGAACAGAGGAACGAGAGCCCAAAGAAGAAACATATTTCTTCCATGATGCTCGTTTACTTTCCCTGATTGTGCGACGAGCTTTGGCTCTGGCAATGCGATATACAGCTAAGTTTTCGGACGTCGGATGATTATTAAATTTGTTTAATGCTTTTCGACGTAGTCTAATGGCTTCCGTACATTCCTTAGTGACCCAAGGTTTTAAGATTCTTTTACAGTTGGTAGAGGACTTGGGAATAGAGTCTTCTGCAATTGCTATTAGAATAGATGTAAAAAGCTGAATGGGATCGCTAACATTGAAAACTGTGTCCTCATTCAGCCTAGTTTTGCAGAGTATTTCGAACTTGACCCAGTCGGCCTTCTTTAAATTCCATTGTGGAATTACTTCATCAATTGTAGAGTTAAGATTTACAAGTGAGATTGGGAAGTGATCGCTACTGTGGAGATCATCAGCGACCTTCCATTCATAGTCCAAAAGCAGCGAGGGAGAACAAATTGTCAAATCAATGCATGTGTATGTACCCGTGCCTGGGTGTAGGTATGTAGGTATTTTGGTATTATAGAGACACAGATCGTGTCTAGAAATAAAGTCTTCAATTTTGTGACCTCTATCACTTATATGATTTGATCCCCATAGAATATTATGGGCATTAAAATCGCCGAGTAAAACAAATGGTGCAGGAAGTTGTTGCACAAGGGTATCTAATTCGTTTGGGACTAGGTTAGTGTTTGGTGGTAAGTAAATAGAACAAAATGTAATCACTCGCTGAAGAGTGACGCTTACAGCAATGGCTTGTAAATTTGTGTTTAGAGGAATGACCTTATGAGGGGCTCTATTGTTCACAATAACAGAGACTCCCCCTGAGGCCCTGTCAACATTCTGAGAGTAGTGGTTAAACAGGGAGTACTTTTTAAGTGTGATATTGTCTGTAGTTTTCAAAAATGTTTCCTGAAGACATAGTACTGCAGGATCATGTTCATCTAAAAGCAGAAGAATATCATGGTAGTTGGCTTTAAGTCCTCTACAATTCCATTGTAAAATGGTGTTCTTCATTTCAGCTGTATATTAGACCTTTCGAGTGGCAAATAATTTGGTTATTTATCTGGAGGAAGTACGGGGGTGTATCTTTTGTTATTGGATCTGGAGTTACCCTGAGGACATGAAGCAAATTCCTCCGCATCCATGTCCTCTAGGTCTTCAAACCTGTTGTGTATTTTTATAGGGTCATCAGACCCTTTTTTATGTCTATTTGTTTGAAGCCTTTTCTTGCTATTTGGTGATTTTGGTGGTGAGGTAATGTTGAATGTTGTTTGCGTCGATGTAGAGTTTTTCTGCGGTTTATAGTGTGGGATGTTTGAGTCAGCATGGGGTTCAGGCGGGTTTGTTTGAGTTTGGGCATCTTTCGTTGCCTTCTGGCTGCTCTTTACTACAGTTGAGAAGGATGGGCCGGGGAATGATCTAGCTTGAACAAGCTTCCTGGCCTCTGGATAGGGAATATTATTAGTATATTTAATCCTCTGGATTTCCTTCTCCTGTCTCCAAGTGTCGCATTCCTTGGAACCAGCATGATGTTCTTTGCCGCAGTTTACGCAGTGCGGAGTGGCCTTGCACTCTGATTCACGGTGGGAGGAGTCGCCACACCGGCCACAGATTTGGCTTCGAGAGCATCTGTCTTCATGATGGCCGTATTTTTGGCATTTGTAACATCGGAGGGGATTTGGTATATATACCTCAACCTTAACTTGTAAGAAGCCAACCTTGACCACTTTAGGTAGTATGGGCTTATTAAAGGTGAGTATAATAGTGTTGGTGTCCTGCAGATTGTTGTTTCGTTTGATACGAATTCTACGGACTGCAGTGACACCTTCAGTTTTCATGCCCTCAACGATGTCCTTGTCGCAGACTCCAGCAAGGTCACGGCAACGAATGATGCCTTTTGATGTATTAAGTGTAGAGTGGGCGGAGCAGGTTACTGGAATATCGTGAAACGATTTAATTTTCAGTATATTTTCAGTTTGAGCTTTGCGCTCACACTCTACAAGTAGGTCACCTGATCTTAGCTTCTTCACACTTTTTGGCTTGCCGACTAATCCAAGTATAGTCTTTTCGACTATAAATGGTGACAATGTGGCAAGTTGTTTAGTTTCGTCTTTTGAATGGATGACCATGAAGCGAGGAAAGGATTCCACACTACCTGGTTCATCATCCGACTCTGATGACACAGTTTTGGTACGTTTGGGAGTTTTTTTTAAATTTTCCATGATGGCAGTTTGAAAGATTCAGCACCCGTGCTCCCCACCCACCAAGGAGCCCAACAAAGGGACACTTTTCAAGTGCCAGGGATACACAAACACCATACTCAGTTGGTAAAATTACCTTAGGTTGACCCTGAAGTTGCCAATTTCGAAGGTCAGTAAATTTACCCCCCGATTGACCCGTTAAGCCACCGCCTTCTAGGAAGTCTTCTAAGATTTAAGAAAGGGAAAGATATAGGAATAGAATATAGGGGCAACGGTGGTATCAAGCGAGATACAAGAATAAAGTAAAAGGAGGTGAGAGAGTTAATTAAGACTTCCTAGGGCTCGGCGTGACCAGCCGATTTGTCGAGACCGGGCCCATCTCAACCGCCCGTCTTAAGAGAAGTAGAGGCCAAAGTAGTGTGTTGCAACTACCAGGATCCTTTCCTCCTCCATTACGGGTCGCAACCCACGGCAAACAGGTTGCCTCTACTTAGTCGCCTTTTACGACACGTGGCGAGGCACGGCGGGCCAATTCTACAACCCCGGACCCGCAGGGGGACTTAAGAAAGGGAAAGATATAGGAATAGAATATAGGGGCAACGGTGGTATCAAGCGAGATACAAGAATAAAGTAAAAGGAGGTGAGAGAGTTAATTAAGACTTCCTAGGGCTCGGCGTGACCAGCCGATTTGTCGAGACCGGGCCCATCTCAACCACCCGTCTTAAGAGAAGTAGAGGCCAAAGTAGTGTGTTGCAACTACCAGGATCCTTTCCTCCTCCGTAACGGGTCGCAACCCACGGCAAACAGGTTGCCTCTACTTAGTCGCCTTTTACGACACGTAGCGAGGCACGACGGGCCAATTCTACAACCCCGGACCCGCAGGGGGACCAGAATATAAAGTGAAAATTTAGGAACTGAGAGCTTTAGGAATTAGATCCAAAAAGGACTAAACCTTCTATACCATGTCTACAAGTATGAAGTTCCAATTCACTTCTATTGCTACTTCAAATAAATTTCGATACTGAATCGTTTGATTTGCCAGTACATGCTAACGTTATAATGTACCAAACATCTGGATTGTGCCGGCATTCTAACCGTCTTTTGCTAGATCACAATATAATCCTAAATGTCACTTTCCGAAAAGAAAATTATTCCAAATTAATGTTTTACTCCAAAAATATTATTATTGTTATTATTATCTTTACAAGTTCATACAATGCACAAAAGCATTAAAAAGTCAGGCGATCTCTCTCTCTCTCTCTCTCTCTCTCTCTCTCTCTCTCTCTCTCTCTCTCTCTCTCTCTCTGCAATAAACTGACTACTAACAGTGCGAAACTAGTAACCAACTAGCCTCAGCGCTTTCGACTCTTAATGACTCTTTTTCATTGGCAAATAAAAGACATATATAAAACAAACAAACACGAACACGTTCTGTTTGTAAACCTCTTCATGGCTGTCTCCAAATGAGTTCAAGCTATGAATATTACAAGCTTGTATAGATTTGTTGTTGATACTGAAAACTCTGTATAATTCCATAAAAGTCTACAAGCCAAAGCGACATCTATTACAGTTTTGCACATTTATGTAATGCAGATTATATCTCGGATATTTGATTCTATATCAAAGGTTCTTAACAGCCATTACAAAACGCGAGAGAGTGTTCAAAGTTTTGAAATGATGTGAAAATTCCCTGCACGTTTCTTTTCCCTGCCTATGGGTTCTTTGCTATTTTCAATTCCTGGGTCATCCTGAAAATTTTCGTATGTTTGAACTTTTTCCTGTAAATTCCATTACTAGTTTAATCACTAATATCATAGCCCATAAAACTTGTCTTTATTGCTGTGATGTTAAGGAAGAAAGAACGAGGCTGAATACAAAAACAAGTTCTATTCAGCTCCAATATACAGAGCTGGAGTCAGTATCATCTAAATAACAAATATTACAAACCAGTAAAAGAGATACGCTAAACATATCAGTTTTGAATGATATATTACTTGCTATCATTTGCCTTTTAGTCCAATGACATATACATGAAAGAGATACGAAGATGAAGAATGGTAAAAGCTTTATTTTCATTATAATTTTCATTGGTGAGTACAATTCTTTCGCAAATAGCTGAAAATATTATACTGAACGTAAGACAGTGTGTGTTCTCCAGAAGGTACTATATTTTCGTCTGCATGCTCCAGTTAATCGAGTCGTATATAACATTATTTCACCATTATTGAAATCGTAGAAAGTTTTATTATTTAAACGTAATCATCAATGCATTGCTGTACTGGAACTTATATTTATTCTTCTTAATGTGCTTCTATTCCAATAAACATAGACTGCGTTTAAAGTTTTGCTACAAATCCGTTTTATTAGTTTTCTTGCCGTTTTTAGAAAGATAAAAGATAATTCAGTTTCATTTTTCATTAAAGGAATTCTTTCATGTATAAATCGTAACGCTGTAACAAAAGTCGCTCAAGATAATGATGATCTGGCAACAGCGGCATGACATTATAAACCTATCGTTGATTGATTGATTGCTATTTTACGGCGCATCAGCACTGTGAGGCTATATAGCGCCAAACATAATTTTATATCCTTTAACATTTAAAACTGGTAAAATAATTTTATCGACCAGCGATTGGAGTCCAAACAATTAAAGGTAAAGCGATAAATGATTGATTGATTGATTGATTGATTGATTGATTGATTGATTTAATTTTAACGGCGCGCCAGCACTTTTAGGCTATTTAGCGCCATACAGTAGGTCATATGTGTAAAAAGAAAGGTACAATATCGACCAGCGATATAGTAAAAAATCCATAGTAGTTAAATATAAAATGGTAAATGTTGGTAACAGTTAAATATATTTTTAGAAAGATAAAAGATAATTCCTTTTCATTTTTCATTAAAGGAATTCTTTCATGTATAAATTGTAACGCTGTAAAAAAAAGTCGCTCAAGATATTGATGATCTGGCAACAGCGGCATTACCTTATGAACCTATCAATGATGATGTAGATTGTTTGATTGATTGATTGATTGGTTGATTGATTGATTGCTATTTTACGGCTCATCAGCACTGTGAGGCTATATAGCGCCAAACAAAATTTTATATCCTTTAACATTTAAAATTGGTAAAATATTTTTATCGACCAGCGATTCGGGTCCAAACAGTTAAACGTAAAGCGATAAAAATGTTAACGATGGTAAAGTATTAAAAGTTTCCCGATCAACGGGGTGTGCAAAAGTATGATAACGAAAACATATGATTGGCAATTAAAATCTATCGACTGTATAAATATAACACAAAACTGAACAAGGTGATAAAATAAAAGCTATAACTTATGATAAATGTTTGCTGCCTTAAGGAGGTCTATAATGTTGGTAATGTTAACTTTAACAAAGACCTCCGTCATGTCTTGCACAACGTAGTAATGATTACGCGTAGATTGAAGATCGAAGCATTCCAGCATAAAGTGCTTAACGGTGAATGGTTCATTACAAGCTATGCACTCTGGTGGGTCTTCTCCTTTTAATATGTAGGAGTGTGTTAAATAAGTATGACCGAGTCGAATTCTTGCAATGACTACCTCCTCTCTACGGACGGATCTGTACGAAGGGGTCCATTCTCCTAAGGTTGGCTTGATGGCATGAAGTTTGTTATATACGGCATCATTCCATGATGCCTGCTTGATTGATTGATTGATTTATATTTTTACGGCGCATCAGCACTATGTGGCTATTTAGCGCCAAACATTAGTTTATATCCTTTTTCATTTATAAATGGTAAAATAATTTTATCGACCAGCGATTGGAGACCAAAGAGTTAAAAGATAAACCGATAAAAATGTGAACGATTGTAAATAGTTAAAAGTTTCCTGATCAACGGGGTGTGCAAATGTATGATAACGAAAACATATGATTGGCAATTAAAATCTATCGACTGCATAAATATAACATAAAACTAAACAAGGTGATAAAATGAAAGCTATACCTTACTATAAATGTTTGCTTCCTTAAGGAAGTCTATAATGTTGGTAATGTTAACTGTATCAAAGAGCTCCCTCATGTCTTGCACAACGTAGTAATGATTACGCGTAGGTTGAAGATCGAAGCATTCCAGCATAAAGTGCTTAACGGTGAATGGTTCATTACAAGCTATGCACTCTGGTGGGTCTTCTCCTTTTAATATGTAGGAGTGTGTTAAATAAGTATGACCGAGTCGAATTCTTGCAATGACTACCTCCTCTCTACGGACGGATCTGTACGAAGGGGTCCATTCTCCTAAGGTTGGCTTGATGGCATGAAGTTTGTTATTCACGGCATCATTCCATGATGCCTGCCATTTCTGGCGTTAACAGTCTTTGATACAACGTTTAGAATCAGTATAGGGTGCTTTAAAATCAGTTGGTTCTAGTAATAGGGCCATTTTAGCAGCACGATCTGCTTTATCATTGCCTTTAATTCCTACATGGCTGGGTAACCAACTATATTGTGGGAGGTACTCAGCTCAGTATGCTTAAGGAGAATATTTGCTAATAATGGATTCTCTAGTTTTCTGTTATGTAGTGACTGAAGTACTGATAGTGAGTCAGAGAATATTATGCTATTTGAAATACGCTTGCTTGCAATGTATTGCAAAGCAAGGTCTATTGCTCTAATTTCGGCTGAAAAAATGGATCTACCATTTGGCAAGCGAACTTTGGTTGTGTGGTTTCCACTTACGAAGGCTGCAGCAGCCATTTCCTCATCTTTTGATCCATCGGTATATATTTTTGTATATTTTTCAAATTGTGAGAGGAGTACATGGTAAGAGTTGTGGAAAATGGAAGGGTTTGTCTCCGATTTCTTTCCATCATGTAGCGTAAAAATTACCCTTGGTTGCTGAAGTAGCCATGGGGGTGTTTCGGAGATGTTGGCTTTCAGAATATTTGAAAAATCAATTTGAGTACTTTCGAGAAATTGTGATATTCTAATGCCAAATGTAGGTATGACATTTGGTTTACTGTCATATAAGGATTTATATTTTGGTTCAAAAACTGCCGAAAAAGCTGGGTTCAGAGGGCTGGATCTTAATTTGATAGCATATTGTGCTGAAAGCATTTCTCTACGTTGTGATAAGGGTGGCTCATCCGCTTCGACGAGGAGGCTTTCACACGGGGATATTTTAAATGCTCACAGGGCAAGTCTTATTCCCTGATGATGGATTGGGTCAAGCATCTTTAAATACGATTTCCTTGCTGAACCATAAACAACGCAACCAAAGTCTAATTTGGAGCGGATAAACTTTCTGTATAAATTGAGTATGACTCTCCTATCAGCACCCCAGTCAGTGTGCGCTATTACTTTAAGTAAATTAAAAGATCTCAAACATTTGGCTTTCAAATATTTCAGATGTGGAATAAAAGTCAGTTTTCTATCGAAGATAATGCCTAAAAATTTTGTTTCCTGAACAACTGGAATAGGTGTTCCTTCCAGCGTGAGATTAGGTCCATCATGATGACTTCGTAACTGACAGAAATGCATACAGACAGTTTTTGATTTCGAGAATTGGAAGCCATTAGTGTTGTCCCAATTTTGAATTTTGTTTATGTTTTGTTGTAATTGTCTTTCAATTGTATGCATGTGTTTGGATAGGTAATATATTAAAAAGTCATCAACATATAATGAGCAATCCACACCTGGCATCAGACACTTGGTGATGCTATTAATCTTTATATTGAAAAGCGTCACTGATAAAATACTGCCCTGGGGTACACCCGTCTCTTGATCGTGTATATCAGAGAGGGTGGAGCCCACTCGTACTTTGAATTCCCTGTCTGAGAGGAAGTTTGATATGAATGTGGGCAGTCGGCCTTTTAGACCCAGGTCGTGCAGGTGACTTAGAATTCCGTACTTCCATGTTGTGTCAAAGGCTTTTTCCAAATCAAAGAAAACCGCTACTAAATGTTCCCTCTTTACGAAAGTATCACGAATAAATGTTTCGAGTCTAACCAGATGGTCGTTGGTACTACGACCATGACGCAAGCCACTTTGGAAAGGAGAAATTAAATTGTTGCTTTCCAGATACCATACAAGCCGAGAATTGATCATTCGTTCCATTGTTTTACATACACAGCTAGTTAGTGATATAGGTCTGTAGTTGGTAGGGTCTGTGCTATCTTTGCCTGGTTTGGGGATTGGTATTATTATTGCTTTTTTCCAAATTTCTGGTACATTACCAGTGATCCATAAATCATTGAAGATTTCCAGAAGGACTGCCAAGGATGGTTCTGGAAGGTGTTTTAAAAACTGGTAATGTATATCGTCAGGCCCAGCGGAAGTATCATTGGCCTTATTCAAGGATTCCATAAGTTCCGACAAAGAAAACGGTTGGTTATAACTCTCTAAGTTATTTGATGTGAATTTCAACCGTATGTTTTCTTTTTGAGTTTTAAGTCTTCGGAAAGCTTCGGAATAATTAGACGATGAGGAATTTTTGGAGAAACAATCAGCAAGTACATTAGCTATTTCATGCTTGCTTTTATAATGATGTTATTTAGCTTCAGGTGTTGGAGGCAATTGTATTTTCCTTTACCATTTTTTTTGCGGATCGTGTCCCAAACTTTGTTTATAGAGTAGCGCGAGTTTAAAGTTGAAACATATTTTTTCCATGATGTTCCCTTATTTTCTTTAATCGTGCGGCGAGTTTTAGCCCGAGTAATACGGTATTGAGCTAGATTTTCGGGCGTTGGACGATTATTGAATTTGTTCAGTGCTTCTCGGCGTTGTTTAATGGCTTCTTCACATTCTTTAGTGAACCATTTTTTGGGCTTATTTTGAGAATTTGTCGAGGACTTAGGAATGGACTCTTCTGCAATCTCAATTACGATAGATGTAAATTGTCGAATTGGATTATCATCATTTAGTATGGTATTCCTGTTAAGTCTCATTGTACAAAGTGTTTCAAATTTGGCCCAGTCAGCTTTCTTTAATTTCCACTGTGGAATTGTGCCATCAATTTTGGTATTGGTGTTTTTAAGATAAATTGGAAAATGATCACTGCTATGAAGGTCATCAGCGACCTTCCAATTATAATCCAACATAAGTGATGGAATACATATTGTTAAGTCAATGCAAGTGTATGTACCCGTTCCTGGGTGCAGATAAGTTGGAGACTTGTTATTAAATAGACACAAGTCGTATCTAGCAACAAAATCTTCAACTTTGTTCCGTCTGTCGCTTATGTAATTAGATCCCCATAAAATGTTATGGGCATTAAAATCGCCAAGTAAAACAAATGGCGTGGGAAGTTGTTGAACAAGTGTGTCTAATTCGTTTGGTGATAATTTAGTATTTGGTGGTATGTAGACAGAACAAAATGTAATCACTCGATGTTGAGTGACACTTACAGCAATGGCTTGTAAATTTGTATTCAAAGGGATGTTTCTATGTGGGGTTCTATTGTTCACAGCAATAGACACCCCTCCTGAGGCCCTGACAACGTTTTGTAGCTATGTGCTAAACAGGGAGTAACTTTTGAATGTGATATTGTCCGTATCTTTTAAAAAGGTTTCCTGAAGACATAACAAAGCTGGATCATATTTATTTAAAAGCAGAAGAATCTCATTGTAAATAGCTTTAAGTCCTCGACATTTTCATTGTATTGTAGTGTTTTTTTATTATAAATAACAGATTGGACAAGTGTGCCAAATTATATTTCCAATCGAACCTGAAATCAATATGGATTTTCTCAATGAACAGTATGGATATATGAACAAGTGTATGATTGATTGATTTAATTTTAACGGCGCACCAGCACTTTTAGGCTATTTAGCGCCATACAGTAGGTCATATTTGTAAAAAGAAAGATTCAATATCGACCAGCGATATAGTAAAAAATCCATAGTAGTTAAATATAAAATAGTAAATGTTGGTAACAGTTAAAGATATTGGTTCCCGATCAACGGGAAATGTAAATGATGTATCTTGATGAAAAGATGTAAATAATAGTTGGTATTTGCATTAGTTAAAAATTAGTTTGGGTAAGATCAAGATTATGATATATTTTACTAAAATAAAGGTATAAATGAAATAAATTGTATACAGGAATAACATTTTATGTCATTCTCAACAACGTTAATACTTAACAAGGCCAGTTCAGTGATCTAATTAGCCATACACCGTAAGACCGATCACCCCGCTATTTATAATGGACGGGTGATCAAAAGGGTGCTACATCTTAAATGTAGAACTATGATCTAATGTAAAATGAAATGTGACTACTGTGACATTTATGTTTATTCATAAACTTTATATTTTACATCTTAGGCTATGGCTACCCTTAGTGTCAGTACATTTCTTTTCATATAAATCAATAACATTCTTGTTAATTTTAGTCAATCCAATCTGCTACATCTGATGACAGTTACCTCACATAATTACAAAATGATAGGGATAGAACAAGTGTGCTAAATGGAATTTCCAAGCAAACCTTAAATCATTGTTGATTTTATCAATGAACAAGATGATGTTATCCGTTTCCAAAATAAAGGTAATAATTAAGTAAATTTTATACAGAAATAACATTTTATATAATTTTCAATAGCATTAGTACTTAACAATACCATTTTAGATATCTATTATATTTGCAGTTCTTAAATGTAGTGTGACTCGTAAAACAATCAGTGTTTTGTTTGATTGCATAATTGAGTATTGGAATTTGTATGGACTGTGGGATTAGAGTGTTCAAACTTCAGGAAAAAGAGTTTATCAATGATTGGTGACTTTGATCTGAAGTGAAAGGTGGGTTGGTATTAGGGTCTGATACAGAAAGAGCTTAACCACCATTAGCAATGTTTTCCTAAACTAAACTAATTAGTTGTTTTTGTTGAGTGCTAGGTCTTTGACTGTAAGGTTTTAGAGACTCCTCATGTTTGTGGTCTGTCATAAACAAAATATTTCTATTTTCAAACCCAGCATCACTCATAGCTTGAATTGTTGTTGCATGGAGTGAGTTACCAGTATAGTGTTGCAGTCCTACATTCATGCATATGTATAGAATGAATGAGGAGAATTGCTTTGATTTGACAAGTTCACACGATTACCATTTGTCAGCCAATTCAGGAGATCTTAGTGCTTCTTTACTGCATTGCATAAATAAGGCCTTTGCTGCATTGTCACATTTCTGAAAGAATTTTTTTTTACATATTTCACTGGGCAAGTGTTTGTGCCAGTTGCATGCATTCATTTTTCTGATGTTTCTTTAAGGTTCTCTTCAACACCACCTTGGTGGGTTGTTTTTTGAAGTGTTTCATGATTTAGAGTAATGTACTCCATACCATATTCATCATTTTAAAATTTTAAGGAATTTGGGGTTAGTTGATGGAGAACTTCTATACCTCTGGTCACAAAATGAATAGCCAACAGATACCATATTTTGAATTGAATGGCAACAGGATCAAATTTTTGAAGAGAGCCATTGACTTTTCCTCATTTTTTCAGTCATATTACTTGGTAGTGATGGGTTGGCCTTGAAAGACCTGATTTTACATTAAATTTCAGTTTCCCACTTAACATTGATTTAGCATTTTTGAATTATTTGTCTTTGACAGTGTCAGTATTTTTGATATTTTCCTTCAAGTATCTGTTTATGGCTGCATGAACATTTTTCAAGGAATTCTTGCGATATTCTTGTGCCTGTTCAGGTGTCATTTTTGTCATCCATGACAATAACAATTTAGTTTGGGTCTCAGCATAGATCCGTCTTAAGTGACCTCTCAGCTTGTCTGCTCTAACTGTGTTTAAGTCAAGTTAGTATCCAATAATTTCAATACACCAAGCTGTAAGTAAATTTTCATAGCAATACACTTCTTACACTTGGCAAGACAATTTTGAAATATACATAAAAACATGTCCTGTATTTTATACATATATTGTATACTTATGGTTGGGATTTATATATGGTAATATGGTAACATTAGTAAATATATCCTTCATTTTTTAAAGTTTTTCCAATTTATACAGAATGTTTATTTCTTGAGAAGAATAATTGCAATGCAGAATGTTATGTAATTTTTTTTTCCATTGAAATTAATGACTACACATCCAAAATAATTTAACGTAGCAAAACAATCACATTTTTGGATTATATATATATATATATATATATATATATATATATATATATATATATATATATATATATATATATATATATATATATATATATATATATATATATATATATAAAACACATTTTGTAGCTATCATGATAACATTTTCGATAAACTATATACTATGTTAATATATATGTTCAGGATCTATCCAACAAAGATATTTCAGGTGAAAAATCTGATTGTCTTTTTCTTATATTTTCACCATTTAAAAATTTTATTTAGTCTTTGAATAATGGTCTCATAAATATTATTTCAAATATTTTTTTTTGCAAGTGGTCATATTCACACTATGCCATGAACACCCACACACGTTATGAAAATAAGCACAAAAAAATTAAAAGTTAAAAAATGTACCATTGAAAATGTCAGTGCCCCATTTAATAGCCTCGGGGTATTCATTTATTTCATTAGATTTGAAGTCCTCCTTAGATAATTTCTTGAATTTTAGTTTATATCCTTCCTGGGCCTCAAAATTGACGGTCCCAGTTCCCACGCTATTTTTGTTCTCGTGTATGGCTAGGGTGACGTTAGTCTGGTCCCCTGCTTAGTATGCTCCCTGCGATGCACTCCGCTATACTAAGTCAGGCGAACGCCGACGCCATATTGTCTCGTGATCACAACAAGTGGCCTTGTATGGAGAGATCCCGTTAATCTAACCCTGGCACATTTATTTCTTTAATATTCTGTTTGTTAGGGACACAATGCGAACTTTACTTATACTTTCTATATGAAATATAGCAGTCGTTATCTTACGTTCAAACTTAACCAGCAAATTGGTGAATTAGGTATTTTTACAAATATTTCTACAATTAAGCGAAGACCAACTAGAGGGATGAACACAACATTATTTTGTCAATTTTGCACTTTTCCCACCACGTCATCTGAAAAATTCCTTTTCCAATCGATTTCTTGACAAATTTTACGTAGAAATTGATATGAGGTTATGTACGGTAGCTTTAATTTTGCCCAAGATTAAGACAAAAATAACTTCCCCAGTTTACCAGGGGTGAGTGTAACGATTGTTTTGCAAATATTGCCTATTTTACACTACGTTATCTAAAATAGTCCAGTTACAATGAATTCCTTGATCAATTTTAAATAAATAGGTATATATCGTTTTCCATGACAGCCTACATTTTATGAAATATTTGGATCGATATAACAACCCTCTTCTAAGGGGCGAAAATGACGATATTTTGTCAAATACTGCACATTTCGACTGCATCATGTACGATATTCCATTTGCTATTGATTACCTGATAATTAGTACGTCGGATTTTGGTATAAGGTGACAGATGACATTCTTAATAGGCCAAAGGTTAATACCAAATTACTTCCATGAAAGAGGGGGCAGGAGGTAAATGTTGCCAAAAACTGAATGGTTTAGATAGCATTATCTCAATGTTCCATTTTAAATCAATTGTTTGATTAATTTTCCATTGATACTAAGGTATCGTTCAACATGACAACCCACATTTTGCAAAAGATTAAGACCAAAATGCCATTTTTTTAATTAGGTTGACAATTTGGCTAACATTGGACATTTCTTACTGCCACCTAATCAGTTCCATTTTAAATTGATTTCTTGAAAGAAAGTGGCATTGCATCCCTAAAACCAGGAGTGGGATGAAGGAGCCTTAAATACTATCAGACAAGCTTTATTGGGAATGGAGCCTATCAATAAGTTTTTGGGAGAGTAGGAGCCAAATTTCTTGCTACACCATTTAACACTGATATTGATACTTTACTATAAGTATATTCTATTCATTAGGCAAGGCACATTAATTGCCTCCACATGACAAAAATTTGATGTGATTCTGTGTTGCAAGATTTCCAAATGAAACCTTTAATTACATTCAGGCTTCATTCCCATGCTTCACCTGTTAAGAATTTCTTCAAAATTCACTCCCTATTTCATCATAACTGAAAGACAATGTCAGAACATTTAATTTTAAGAACTATTCTACAATTTTAATGTTCTCATCACTAATTTGATTTGCTTCCATAATGAATGCTGTTTTCAATATTTAGTTAATAAAATTCCAAACCTTAGTATAAACGTAATTTTTCAGTATCAATGTACTGTTGAGAGATGCATTATTAAGGCTAACATATAGACATGTTGAGACAAATATTTCATATTTATTTTGTACTTTTCATCATTACTAAAATATGACATGAATTTGAACAGCATTTTCATTTCTTATACTGTCACAATCATTCATCCAAATATGTCAAAACAGTGATTTCTCAATTTAACTAAATGTGTTGTTAAATTAAAATATAAAAACTAATAAAACACACTTACATGTACATTAAAGATTTTTGAGCTTTTTATGATTAAATATGGACAGCAGTAACTATGAGTTACTTTGATTTAAATAAAAATGTATTGAAATTTAACACTTGAGTTTGTGACTTTCTTAGTTTCTCTTTGTCATCTGTCATTGTTTTTCTGATAACTGAATACATATAGTTACATGCAAATGTGATACTTATCAATTTACGCCCATGTGTACACATATAAAAGAAAAAAAAAACAATGACTGTCATAACATCTCTGGGGTCATCCATTAATTATGATAACAAAATGTGGGGATTGAAGAAGTTTGACAATTGTTGACATGGGGAGGGGGAGTGCAAGATAAATTGACATAAACAATGGTTGTTTGTTTTTTTGCAATAAATTTAATAAATTAAAAAAAATAGGAAATTAGTTGGTGCTTTGGTATGGCACACACTCGCTCACCCATCAACAGCCCACCAGTTTAATCCTAAACTGGTCAAGCTCTTGTCAAGGAAGTCAATAGTCTTGCATCATCATATTTTGTTTTTAATCATTGTAAGTTGTAGACTGTAGTTAGGTTAACCACATATGATATTAATCTGAAGATTGGTACCATTGTGGTTATTCATCTGACAAGATTTTTTAAGGGAAGCTGTTTGTTACTAAATTCAAAGACTGCACTGAGCCATATGCATCTAAATAGTATAGCTATCCAAGGACTTCTATTAAATAGCATCTATGTTATATGTATAGATGCTATATATATTGAAGTCCATGAACGATCCATCCAAAGATGGATAACTGAACCTAGGAAACTTGAGAGCTTGACTATTATACAGTCATCTTAACATATAATATATAATCTCAAATGAGTTCATTAATAAGAAATAATTTAAGCGACTTCTAGGTGATTAACTGTACAATTGAGAAAAAGAAGAATTGTGCATTGTTATACAATACCACTCTCCACAATATTCTAAAGTAAATGAATATATACTGAGCTGTCTTTCAAGTAAAATCAATCACATACACATCATATTTGTGACAATTGTACTTGGAATTGGGGGGGAGGGCAGACCTTAGAAAGGTGCATAGAGTAATTCATGCTGGATCCCCATCTTCAGTGAAAGGTATACTCATGTATACTATAAAATCAGTCTTTGCTAAGTGTATCTTAAGTCTAAAAAATATATCACATTTAATACCTGTATATTTCTACTGCCTCAGATATAATAGATGCAATCTGCTGGTCCTTTAAGAAGTGGTATATGCACAAAACTGATAGAAAAAGAACTTCTTTCATGTGTTCTCAATCAATTTACAAGTTCAATTTGTTAATTTTAGGAGTTTCGGTAGAAATGCAATATTTAATTCAAATACAAATATGTATAAACATTTCTCTTCTCATCAATTCTACTGAAAATGGACATATTTTCCTTATTAATTGTAATATAGAAAATGAAGCAGGAAAATACATTGTTATAGTGACTTCCACCATATCATGAATTTGTCTTTACAATATGAGAAATTACATGCCTTTCAAGTTAGAATCCAATAATACGCTTATATATATATATATATATATATATATATATATATATATATATATATATATATATAATCCAACACACATGACAACGTAGTATTTGATTAATCCGTGAAAGACCCATACTGTCGCATATATATCTATATATATATATATATATATATATATATATATATATATATATATATATATATATATATGTGTGTGTGTATGTGTGTTCATCAAGTCTGCTTATAATGCATGGTACATCACATGTAAAGTCATACATTGTTTAAAATGTTCTATATGTTTTAGTATACTGATATTCTAGGATAGAACCATGGATTCTGTAGAATACAAAAATATGTATTTTTATTCCACTTCAAAGAATGTTCAAGAGCTTGGTCAAGCAGGAAGGGATGGCGTTAATGCTGTAGCCATAATCTTTTACAACAATGACTCAACTTCAAAACTTCTTGAGAAGGATATAAAATGATATTTACCACTTGAACCTGGTTGCAGATGCTAATTTTTGAATAATTATTTTGACTGTCCATATGAGGCAGCTGAATTAATATGCTGTGACCTTTGTCAAAATGATGCACTTGGAAGTGCATTTCATATGAAACGGATTGCAGGAGAAAACCAGATACCTTCCACATATGGCTTTAAAGGAATACATGAGAGCTGATGTATCTGGTGAAATTACATTTCACCTGAATGATGATTTACTTCATCCCATAACTGAAATATATGATATTATATCTATGGACATAAATGAAATTTTTCAGTTATACAACATTCCTAGATACACTGCTGATTCACTGAGTGCAGTACTTGTTACCTTTAGGAAATCAAAAGTTTTTCAGGCCAAGCAAGTAAATGTCGACCACTCTGGTGCCCTAGTAGTTTGAGCATCTACCTTGTATGTGGTAGGTTTACCCCTGGCTGAGTCATACCAAAGACATATAAACATGGCACTAACAACTGCCTCACTGGGCACTCAACATTAGGAAGTTAAGTGTTAGTACTGGTGGCCTGGTATCAGGGTAATGCTACTGGGTGGGATATGATTCTACATGTCTGTGACATGGTGTCCCCGTGCTAGATATCACTATAAAATGTCACACACAGACATCATAGCAGTATAACTGAAAAATTGTTAAATCTAGGTTAAAAATGTTGATTACACACACACACACACACAAGTAAATGTATGACCTATGACCCTGTTTGATTCAAATCCATTCCATTATTTTTTTATGGTATGACCTTGGCATTAATGATGTCACATACACTAACACAATTTAATTACTCAACAATATCAATTAATTAGCTCTAAATGTCAATCCTTATTACGGCACATACACTTCAACATCAGTGACAACAAGGCTAATAATGCCTGACCTATGGCAAGTGGCTCATAATGCCTCACCTATGGCATGTGCCTAATAATACCTGACATAGCAAGTGGCTCCTAATGCCTGACCTGTGGTATGTGCCTAATAATGCCTGACATAGCAAGTGGCTAATAATGCCTATGGCAAGTGGCAAATAATGCCTGACCTATGGCATGTGGCTTATAATGCCTGACCTATGGTATGTGCCTAATAATGCCTGACATAGCAAGTGGCTAATAATGCCTACCTATGGCAAGTGGCAAATAATGCCTGACCTATGTCATGTGGCTAATAATCCCAGAACTAAGTGGCTAATAATGCATGACATGAATCAAAGACAAGGAAATATATTAAATGGGGTATTGCCACAAAAAATTTCTTTGAACCATCAACCTTTGGATTCTTGATGATCTAGCAATAAATCATTGACTATTTGCCACAAAACTAACCAAAATGAAGCCTCTACCATTACAAAACTCTTGACTATGATGATTCACCCATCCTAGCATTTAGAAATTCATCAGGCTTTAAAAAAAGGACCTGGACTAAGTGTGAAGTTTACAACCAAAACCCAAATCATGCTGACAATAAAAACTAATATTTCCTAATCAAAGACCATTCATAAATATTTTCAAATCACAACATGTAGCATAATTACCTTACATGCTGTAAATAAATTGTGTTTTACTACACCTACATTCCAAAATCTGGACAGACTGATAACCTGACCAACATCTCTATTGCTCTCAAAGCATAAGACTCTGGGCAATTGTATCATTGTAAAATTAATCTGTACAATGCAACAATGAGGTTACAAATTTCTGACAAATTAATTCTATGAAGGTTATTCAATGAAGATAATGGAATGCATTCAAGTATATTTGTCCAGAGTGTGTGACAGTAGAGTTCAAAGGTAAGTAGTATTAAGACCAAAGAGATTCATATTCTGTATATATTTTGCTAAATATAACCTGCTTTCACAAGGCCAGGACTTTGGAAAATGTAGGGTACACACTTCTCCCAGAATTTGTTAACATTTGCTGATGGTATCTCATGTTAATCCACAAACTACATCATTGCTAACTTTTCTTCTTTGCTCCAATTGTTCTACAATCTATTTTGGTCTAGGAACTACAATCAGTAAACAGTTATGAGCTGTAATGTTTAAAATTAACTAATTATGAGATGGTATTTATCATATAAATCTTGGACTCAATAACAAATACTTTTAACAATAATCTGGAAAGACAAATAGCTGTTAGTTAAACAGCTATTTCTACTTAATAATGCCAGTATTTACCTGCTGTCTTCTGAAAATAAAGATCACATTTTCACCCTTCCCCTTTAATGTTAAAAGGCTTCTAGTTGCATAATAATGTAAGAAAATTACCTGCTAACAATTATTATAACAACCAAAATAATACACAGAGTATATAATGAAAATAATCCTGGATTACAAGCTATAAGCCATGAAATGTGTGCTTATAAGTTATTAATATATCAGCATAAAAACACACATGATATAAAACAAAACAATAGAATGGTCTTGCAATACATAAGTATCACACTGTGTTTGATGTCTGCATATAATAATAGTATGGTAAACCTTAGGATATATAGAGTGATTTTTTTCATTAGACTACCTCATTATAATAATAAATACTTTTTATATCCCATGTGTATGTTACAATGCATAAATAGTGATAAAGAATTTATTTTAATTAATACTTATTTACATGCCTTTCTGATGAGTTAAATGCAAAAAATTCATGTATAGTTTTAAGAAAATATGTTTGTCACTTTTGTAACAGATCTGAGGCAAACTGAGTATCAATATAAAATGAGCATCTCCTTAAACAAAGTCTTGAATGCATAAATCAAGGATAGACATTCAAACTTTGTGCAAAATGAATCAGCAATACAGAATTTTGCCAACTGCAGCTGTAAATACATGGTATCTGCTCTTCTATATCTGCACTGGAGTCTGTCCTGTTGGTGATGACGTGTCTTTTACAATAGGATTTGTAAACTAGGATGATACTCCATTCTATAACATCAAATTAAAGCATTTCAAGAAACTTGTTATTTATTTTTTTATTCTCACTTCGTATCAGAGAATCAATTCAGTGTATTTTCAAATGTTACAATAATTATTATTAATTCTGCAACCATTTTCTATTGTGAAAAAATATACATATAATAAAGATATTATTAAAAGAATTTTTTTATGATAAATGCTTCACATATTTTGTTCTATGGTCACTCATTAAGCATACAATATTAAATTTAAGTTCCCTTAACAAAAGGATATTTATTTGACTCATGAAGATTTTATCAAAATCTTATGTATCGTTTAATTTCATGCTTGATTTTTTTTTTATTAAAACACGGAAGACCAGAGTAATTTGACAAGATTTTACTAATTTGGTACATTTTGAATGAATCAGTCAAAATTACATTTTTCAGTCCATTACTCGATCTCAATCCAAGCCTCCTGCAAACCCTCATAAATGAAGGCTAGTGTTTTGGTTTAATTCATTGATTGATTGATTGATTGATTGATTGATTGATTGATTGATTGATTGATTGCTATTTTACGTCGCATCAGCACTGTGAGGCTATATAGCGCCAAACATAATTTTATATCCTTTTACATTTAAAACTGGTAAAATAATTTTATCGACCAGCGATTGGAGTCCAAACAGTTAAACGTAAAGCGATAAAAATGTGAACCATGGTAAAGTATTAAAAGTTTCCCGATCAACGGGGTGTGCAAAAGTATGATACCGAAAACATATTATTGGCAATTAAAATCTATCGACTGCATAAATATAATACAAAACTGAACAAGGTGATAAAATAAAAGCTATAACTTATGATAAATGTTTGCTTCCTTAAGGAAGTCTATAATGTTGGTAATGTTAACTGTATCAAAAAGCTCCCTCATGTCTTGCACTACGTAGTAATGATTACGTGTAGGTTGAAGATCGAAGCATTCCAGCATAAGGCTAAAGGTGAAGGTTTTT
>JAEAOA010001499.1:0-45658 GCA_016746295.1 Potamilus streckersoni | reverse complement strand
CGTAGATGGCAGCAATTTGAGGGTGGTTATGACAATGTATTTGCGACAAAATCGCTAAGGCTCCATTTGTAAAATGGGGTCTTTATTTTTTTTTTGGTTGAAATATGAGATTTCGTAGGAAGGTTCCATTTGGCATTCTGAGGCTTTAATCGATTTTGTCGCAAAAATTTGTAGGGTTCACCCTCCCTGCTGCTGAAACAATTCCATCTCAACCACTTCAAACTATGTTTGTTATATCATAAAAGTTGATATTATAAACTTCAGGATCTGAATCATATAACGCTGTATTCAATTCGAATGCTTTTTGTGCCTATTATTACTGTAAACAATAATGCGGCAACGGAGGCGCTATCGTGTCTTACTGTTTTGAGTCAGTAAAGCGTTACATTGATAAAGGAAGGTTCAACTGCGGTCGCTATCATGTCTTAATCTTTTCAAATCTGCAAGGTGTTGAATTTCTTTTGGATCTGTTCTTCTGTTAAAGGTTTCAGAATAGATCAAATGACGTAAAGTGGAGAACGACACCGGCCACAAGAGGAACAAATCAAACGACCTCTCTCATCCGAGGCGGACGCTCTAACCACTAGGCTACCAGAGCGGTAAACCTTAAATAGGTTTTTCAAAAATAGGTGAGATTAAATTAGTTTAAGGCATGTAGATACATATTACACTGGATTAATAAGTTTAAGGCATGTAATTACACCGTACACAGGATTAAAAAGTTTAAGGCATGTAATTACACATTACACTTGATTAATAAGTTTAAGGAATGTAAACACATGACCATCACTTTTATTATATCAGATCACGGCAAGATCATTTTGAAATTCACTGCGTTGCCGAAGACGACGAAAGTTTTCTAAACAAGTCCCTTTCGAATTTACCACACTGCAGTCAAATACGATGGAGAAAGTAAGCTACCAGTATTATATCACGAGTGTGATGGGCACTTATTATGCGAGTCTTAGCAATGATATTAACTTACCGACTAGCGTCATTCAGAACACGATAAGAAAATATACATGTAGTTTCGGATAGGTCAGCTATCGATTCGCCCGAGTTTCTAACCTCCTAATTAAACAAAGTCACCAGCAACCTTGCAAAGTTTCAAAAGGTCTGAGGATGAAATGAGTGGAGACCTTAACTGGAATCGAATTCGATTTCATCTGATGCAATAGCCTACTGATGATGGTGATGCTGGAACGAAGCACGATATGGATATAAAAATCAGTCGTGGCTCGCAAAGCTAAACTGATAAATAAATATGTAAATCATAAATACTTATTATTCATACCGATGGGTTTCATCCCAGGGATAACTTTAGATTTGATGCCTTAGATGTTATTTCTTTATGGTGGACGCATCTAGCAACACGGGTGTTTGTTACAGATCCTTTATTAGAACAAAGACAAATATCTGAAGATCCTAATGTTGAATCAAAACATTTAGAATGCAGAAATTATATTGTTAGGTCAGGTTCTGATGACCACCCATTTAAACATTATCGATAGTAACTTTGTTCTATCTGTCGATGCACAACTTCAAACTTATGACATTAGAACACCCTCATACAAATGAAAATATAATCGTGTTATGGGTGATAAAGGAACTAAACATTTGCAATCACCCTGAGTTGTCAATACCAACTCTAAGCCAGCTGGGTATCGTGGCCTTAGCAGGTAACACTTCCCCGTGCACGTCTAAGTACGAAAACACTCCGTGATTGTTTTCACAACGATTACGTGGAGATCACCGACAAATCCACCCAGGCTACATTACCCGTTGATAATATTGTACCAACATTTGGCTCAGCCAAGAAGAGAAAAATCATGACTGTTATTTAACAAGAACGCTCTTCTCCATGCAACAATTTTTGGGCAAAGATGAGAACGATCGTTTCAGAAACTATTTAAGTGTGTTTATCAGTATGGTTTCAAATGAACGAGCATCAAGAACATACAACCGCCGAAAATTTAAATATACTCCAAGTAGATATTTTCAATGATTGCATGACAGTTGTACCAGTACCACCACCCCCATAATTTGCTATATATGTGCTTTTGCGCATGAAGACGACAGGTATTAATCCTTCGCGATCATATTTTAAATAGAAGGACTATAATAAAACCCCATTGTTACCAATGTAAGCAAAAATTTAAAAGAATCAAAAACTGCGAGATGGATTCTGGAATGGAACAGTTGCTCATAAATGGTGGTAAATGGTGTTTGCAGAATCACCGCCACAACCACCATTGATCTCGGTATTGCTAGAATTGTGACCACGGCCAGTTATATGGCCACATGTCAAGTTTTCTGTCTGGCTCAATCTATATTAACCAGTGAGGATGGCTCTGATGGTGAAATTTAATTTCATTGCGGCTGCTTTCGCGAATACGAGTTGCCTCATTACAATTAGTAAACTCTACTAGATTTCTGTTGGAAATAAAACAATGAGTTTGATATTTGCTGCTTAGACTGTGAAATAGAAAGCCGACGATGTGCCCCGCGCACAGCAATGGAACCCAGGCGTTACTAACCCAAAACATTTGATTGATTTGTAGACATCAAAAATTCCGTAACAATTTACTAGTATATATTGATTAGTGCACCAGCATGATTGCCAGTGTATTGGCCTGTATATTAACTTACCTGTCGGTGCCCACGAGGAAGGCTCATCAATATTTCGCATGAATCATGGACTAACGTATGACGGAATGATAAAATCATGGATATAGAAGACGTTGAACTACAACAGTAAGCAAAATCTAAAGCCTCTAATCCAGTCATACTCTTTCCTTTGTTTCTGTATTCTAGGTACTTATAAAACCAAGTTGTCTGAGCGTAACGTGCCACAACATTGATAATCAGCATTTTGCCTGAAAAAAACGCCACTAATCCATAAACACTTGTAACCAGAATCGTGCTTCAAAGCAATGCTGCCCATCCGTACAACACTGTTAACCATCGTTTTGCCTGAGCGTAACAGTGCTCATTGATAATAGTCTAAATATAAAGACTTTCATATTTTATATTAATGAATTTTAATGTATGTTCAATTAATAAGACAGGAACCAAAATAATCATCCCGTCCCATCACATAATTTACGAGTAATAAAGAATAAAATAGAATTCTCTTGATAAATAATCATTTCAAAATTTAATTTGTGTGTTTCTGTAAATGGTGGTGTGATACGCGTTCTAACAGCGCTAGAAGGAGCACGCCCTTCAAAGCAGACTAAGAAAATCTGTTGTTGGGGTTTGCACCGAGAAAACGGAATCCGAGCCAAGGTTGTCGTCCGAAGAGGCTCCGCCGATTGATGCAGGGGAAGACAAAATATGTAATTTAGGACTGGAATTTCCTTGTCTTGGTACAAACACTGACAGTGGTTATTTTTCTCACCCATTTGTCCCCATTAAATTAAAAGAACTATGCACTTTTGCAATATAGTTAGCGGATTAAAAACAGTATTCATCAAATACCATTAGTCTCTCTCTCTCTCTCTCTCTCTCTCTCTCTCTCTCTCTCTCTCTCGTTTATGAAAATCTGAATAATTATCTAAGTACGTTTCAGCTTTATTGGCTGCTGTTAGGAAACAAATGAAGAAATAAACAATGTATGATTGTTACGTGTATTGCATCACGAGACCCTCTAGCCACGCGCTTTGATTTTTGTAAATGTACATTAATACAATTATTTTAAAACGAGCAATAAGGTGACCAATCGACTCTAAGAACACATGTTCAACACATGAGAAAAAAAATCATTGATATTATTTCTTTGTTATCACATTTACTAGAATGGATGTCATGTGAATATAACGATAAGAAATTTATATATTGTATATGAATAACTTTTAACTTTCATCAGTTCTAATTTGGAAAAAAGTTTTGTGGTAGATAACAATATGATAAAGTATCCATCTCAAGCTAACGAAGTTTGCAATGACTGGGAGGAGATTTCAAATTCATAATATTCTTGGATTTTATATTTTCTGCCTTGGAAATATGGCAAGCATTTTTTTTTACTGGAACAATGGTACGCTGCATTGAAAACTTGTTGAGTGGCGTGTAGAGTGATGAATGAACCAATCTGATTGGTAGGTGCAGGAATTTTCATTTGTTTACAATGTATGATTCAGCTCGGGCTAATTGGGGCATGTTTGAAAAAGTTTAAAGAGCGCAGAACATTTTTGGTTGTTGCCGGTTTGCTGATACTCTTGAGATAATGGATTTTTGTAGTCAATGATGTTTATTATTTGCATATTCGTATTTTATGTTAAATTTCGTTCCAAACAGCAACGAGAATTTTATCCAATCTGTGGCTCGCTTAATTTTAGAGTCAGCGTCATTATATCTAAGTAAACGTCATTATATCTAAATAAACGTCATTATATCTAACTAAACGTACCCAGCACGAAGTATTTAAAACTGCATTTATTGACGCTGACCTGAAAAGTTATTAAGTTACATATAAGATAAAATTCGCTATGATGTATTCTAACATGATACCAAATTACGCAGCTTCTTGTAGGAGTGTGGGTCAGTCTATCTAATTGTGTTTTGTATGGCGTTTTATCAAAGTTAAGGAGACGAACTTGTTTTATGAGTGAATTTCTTTTTGTTATGTACCTATTAAAAAGTATTTTCTGGCGCATGGATATAATGACTAAGACGACCCGAGACAACCAGACAAAGATAAGTAAAGTAAGTAGTAAATTAATTAGTAAAACTGCTGAATTTCTCTGTTGCATGGATGAAGAAATACACTTTATATCAAGCAGGGAAGCAACAAACATATATACATTAATGACCTGTCCATTAGTACGAACCTAAAAAAGATACACGCATTTAGTGTGTTGCTGATTCATTTGGATCTCTCTCTCTCTCTCTCTCTCTCTCTCTCTCTCTCTCTCTCTCTCTCTCTCTCTCTCTCTCTCTCTCTCTCTCTCTCTCTTAGTACGAACCTAAAAAAGATACACGCATTTAGTGTGTTGCTGATTCATTTGGATCTCTCTCTCTCTCTCTCTCTCTCTCTCTCTCTCTCTCTCTCTCTCTCTCTCTCTCTCTCTCTCTCTCTCTCTCTCTCTCTCTCTCTCTCTCTCTCTCTCTCTCTCTCGTTTGGATCATCTAATATACGAAATACTAGACCTATCGTTACATCATATGCATTTCTAGACTAAACGAGAAGCTGGTTGTCCCGTGTTTAGTAAAATGGTGTTTGCAGGTTATCTATGCCACCTGTAATATTGGTCTGAACCACTTGAAGATGGTCTTGAGCCGTGTGAGATGTTCATACCCAATATATTTACGATTAATAGGACACAAGTCTAGATAAGGTCATACGTAGAAGAGCCCCAAGGAATGGAGATGTGTCAGCTCCTTGATGGAAGTTGTATGAGCGTGTCTTGAATACAGGTCAAAGTGGTCCTGGGTGATCAGGATTATAAAACCTGACATGCTTTTTTGCATTATCAGTTGTCACTAAGGTTCTAATCCTAAGCTTTCGATGTTCAAACAATTTTCCATATGAATGCAATATACAATGGATAGGAGGACGTTCGATGGTTTTCAAGGCAAAGGCTGGAATTTTCTGAACTCTAACATAACGACTTCCTCTAATCCAAATAACCATTGACGTAGTTCCGTTAAGGAACCTTTTTCAGATTTAAAATGAATAATACGACTAAAGAGCACTATAACTTTGAGGAAATAATCCTGTTTTCCTCTTAAGCAATTCACAGATCACAAAATATATTTCTCATGGTTTTAACTAAAATTGGAGAGTGTGCTTAAACTGTTCAGTTATATGGTCATTTAAGGTATTTTACCGCACAGTTAGCATGATCAGATATCGAATATCTGCCAATGAAAGTTAACTAGGACACTTGTATAAATATCTATGATTATCCATATTACCGGATGCCTGCAGCTTTCCATACTTGCCAGTTACCCGTACTCTTCGTCACTTAATGGATAACACAGATATCAAAGTTCAAAATCCTACAATCAATAGTTCAATGTCCCATTTGTGATGCATGTCCTGTATGGGAAATTGATGTGTTGGGGGAGCCTATTATCAGACCAGTCGAATGTTATAAAGTAACCTACACCTCAATGTACCTAAAAGGTTTTGTATGGCATGAGAAGGTCAGCCAAACATCTCGACTTTAACAGCGTTATTCTCTTTCTGGTGGCACGCGCTCGTTCATTTTGTAATTGATCTGAAAAAGGTGGAGGTTGTTGTTGTGGGGTTTAACGCCATTTTTCAGCACACGATAAGCTATACATGGCGGCCAGCATTAATGGTGGAGGAAGAAACCGGGAAATCACCGGAAAGAACCACCGACCCAGGAGAAGCTACTGGCAAGCTTTCTCACATATCCACATTCGCCGAATCTTAGACTCGAACCCACGCTGACAGAGGTGAGATGGCAGTGATCGGTAACGGACAGCGCTTTAAACCACTCGGCCACTCGGGGCCCCCGAAAGAGGTTGCACACTATGTAAAATAGGTTGCCAACCCCTGCACTAAGGTCTCCCTGATCCGATTGCCCTATTTTTTTCAAAGAATAGAGCAGGTTTTCTTTGTTTAAAGTAACTGTTGAAATGTATGTATGCTCTGCATCGACCACCCATTTCTCGCATTTTATAAAACTAACTCCAAACAGCACAGATGCTAACTAGTATGAATGGTCATTAAAGTGAAGGAAGCCGTGGATTCCGGAGAAAATTAAGAGAACTGTTAGGCGACGTATTATTCTTGTAAATGATAGAAACTGTGATCAATCAATTGACAGATGCGACAAGTGGATGGTAGAGCACTGATACGAATATACAAACCTGACTGTTACGTTTCATTTAATTTTGATTTTTAATTTTGATTACTACAATGAGTATGTTTTTATTTAATGAGATCTGGTGAGCCACTGGTGTCTCTAAAGAGGAATTCTTATGTGGTAATATTTACCTAATGTTTAATTCATTATGATAAATAATAATGACCTTATACTGTCATTTAGGTTGTTTTGCCATTGGACATGCACGCCATCTCTGACTTCAGCCATTTAATACGATAGAAACATGCAGCTAATATTGACAATTTTCTTCAGGAATCAACAACAAGACACTAATAGAAACATCTAAAAACAGCTTCTTAAAATTTTAAAATATGACAACAATGTTTCAATCCATTCAAAGGTATAAATGATGATCAACTTATGTCAAAGTTTTCCATTCATGTTGAACACTCAAAAATAGCTATTTCATATCGTGTGTCGACATGTGCTGTTTTAAACAGAAAGATTTTGCCATAAATTATAGCTAGCTGTAAAAGTGTCCAAATATTATTGATTGACCTTGTACAATTTACAAGATTTATTATTTATGCTGTAAAATTAGGCTGTGATATGTCGAATTTTGAAAACTCTTAAAAGCTTTGGTTAAAGGAATTGTATCAAAGTCAACTTAATTAAAGTAGAAAGGGCTAGAGATAGATGATTATTTTCATTTCATCTCTGAACGTCAAAAGGGAATTCGTTCTAGCCGACATAACATGACCGAGTCAGATGCTATGGTACAAGAGAATGACATAAGACCTTTCCCCAAAATCGCAGGGTTAAAGGCAGCAGCTGGCTATAGATGATAGTTCAAAGTAATGATTAATTACGGCATGATTAGTTGTTTAGTTTTCTTGTCAATCCAAACATTCTACGAACAGGTTTAGGAAACAGTCTATTCCGATTGGTTAATATGGATTTATGGGCGTAACTCTGTAAGAAATTAAAGGTTTTACTTTAGGAAAATTCAGCAATCTTTAATATTTCACAAGGGAAGTTAAATGATTCCGGGATCGTGTGAGACGTTATCTCGTGATTTGGCAGTGAAGAGAGAGTTTTTGTCTCAGCAAGTAGGCAAACTCTACATTTTGAATTCGTAAAAAGTACGTCTTCATTATAGAGTAAGGGGCCAGATAGTTCTCTCAGTTAGGAGACAGACTATACGTGAGATTCGTGGAAACGAATAAAGAAACGGCAAAAGGTACGCAATCTTAGTTTTCAATATACTTGTTCAGTGATCTGCATTCTTCTTTCTATCTTTCCACACTGGGTAAATCACACCGCGGAGGTCACACCGCGGAGGTCATTCCCTAGCAACGAACCGTAGTGAAAGAGGTTGGTGTGTTTTTTGCACGCCGCCAATTTGTTACATAGGCAAATGAGAGTTTATGGATTTATACACATCAATTTATTGTATATTTATTCGTCATACATTATTATCTTAACAAATGTTGCTCAACGGATTCATCCTGCTTTCTTAAATTTATCATGATTGCAACCTGTAACGTTTTATGCATGTTTAAAAAATTAATATAGGACACCTTTGTAAAATATACATATCATCAAAAAATTTACAAATCATCAAAAATTTTACAAATCATCATTTTAATTGTTTTAGTACATCTAGATTTGATTACACTTATATCGCATCGAAACCTGTAACGCAATAGTCATCATCGTTTAATAGTGAGAATGCAAAACCCGTGAGATATTCATGTCACCAGTCTAAAAACTGTTGAATCTATTAAACATTGTTTGCTATTTTCATTCTCTGCTAAATAGATTAAAATTTAGTGCAGAAAAAAAAGTGCAATTATTTTTCGATTATGGCTATTTTAATGTAAAATAATGTAGACTGGACTCATGTTTTATTTGAAATATGATTGTATTAATCTAGAAGTAGACTGTATTCATCCTAATGTTTTAAATATGACTTTTGTTGAATCGAGAGAATAACAAATTTATTACATGTACTTATACCGTAGTGACTATTTTAACATAATAGTTTGTAAGTGTCCTCTTGTATTTCATTCAAACTATATGAGGCAGGAAGGAAACAAATACAAAATATTTGAATCTTCATTACAGCTGTATCACTATGTAAAATAAGCGCTATATAATTAAGACTTTGGTCATCTGACAATTCTTTCAGACACAAAGTCTATAACATTAAAAGTTTTAACCGATTAAACAATTTTAAAAATACAGACATTATGTCTGTTAACTTTGTCTGAGTTATTACTGTCTTTTTTCCAGCAAAATTAATTCGTACTTTTTTAGGAATAATTTGCTTACATTGAGACTTATATCATGGCACTAATTTACACAATGGGAATTACGTTATGGGATTTGCATTATTTGCACCATATAACGTAATTAAATTATGGAAATTACATTATGGGATTTACGTTATTTACACCATAGAATTTACTTACACAATGGGAATTACATTATGGGATTTACGTTATTTGCACCATAGAATTTACCTACACAATGGGAATTACATTATGGGATTTACGTTATTTGCACCATATAACGTAATTAAATTATGGAAATTACATTATGGGATTTACATTATTTGCACCATATAATGTAATTACATCATGGAAATTACATTATGGGATTTACATTATTTACACCATTGAATTTACTGACACAATGGGAATTACATTATGAGATTTATATTATTTGCACCATATAACGTAATTACATTATGGAAATTACATTATGGGATTTACATTATTTGCACCATATAATGTAATTACACTGTGTAAATTACATTACGGGATTTACATTATTTGCACCGTAGAATTTATATTATTTGCACCATATAACGTAATTACATTATGGAAATTTCATTATGGGATTTACATTATTTTCACCATAGAATTTACTCCCACAATAGGAATTACATTATGCGATTTACATTATTTGCACCATATGACGTAATTATATTATGGAAATTGCATTATGGGATTTACATTATTTACACCATAGAATTTACTTACATTATGAGAATTACTTTATGTTATTTACATTATTTACACCATATAATTTACTTACATTATGGAAATTGCATTATGGGACTTACATTATGGGATTTACATTATTTACATCACAAAATTTGCTTACATTATGGGAATTACATAATGGGTTTTACATTATTTACATCATATAATTTACTTACACAATGGAAATTACATTATGGGATTTACATTATTTATATCACATAATTTACTTACATTATGAGATTTACATTATGTTATTTACATTATTTGCATCAAATAATCTATTTACATTATGGAAATTGCATTATGGGAATTACATTATGGGATTTACATTATTTGCATCACATAATTTACTTACATTATGGGAATTACATCATGGGATTTACATTATTTGCATCAAATAATCTACTTACATTATAGAAATTACATTGTGGGATTTATATTATTTACATCATAGAATTTACTTATATTATGGTAATTACATTATGGGATTTTATATTTACATCACTGAATCTACTTCTATTATGGGACATAGGTTATGGGATATCCATGCAGCATGAGATATTAAAGAAGAGAAAGTGAATGACTGGAGACAAAACTTGAGAGACTATATCAACCTTCGTGGCATATCCCAGCTTCAATTAATAATATAAATCAATGCATAAAAATAAAAATATATGCATTTTTTCGTCTCCAAACACAGCCAGTTTTGAACCGTTTGTCTGCACTTATGTCAGTTCCCACATTAGCCTTCCTGTTTCTAATCTATTCATAATCAAGTTATTAACTTAACTCTACTTTAAAGCAAGAAATCGGCAATACACCAACATCTCTCTACTATTATTTTCGTTTTTGCCGCCTCCCGTCCTCATTTACCCGTCTCAGTCCACGTTTTATGCGTATATACTTATATGATGTCATTTTCCTTGTGTCCGGCCAGATCTTATCTATGCACGATCACGTGCAATTTACCTTGTTATATACCTGGGTCCGGGATGCTATTGCCCTCTGACGTTCTCTTGCGTACGTGTTGTAGTGTACTTTAGAATCTTACTATTGTCGGCAAGGAACAAAATGTCGAATTCAAAGAAAGTTATAAATTTTTCACCAGGGCCTGGTAAATTACCAGAAGAGGTGAGTTTTCAGTGATTTCACGTTCGTTCGTTAATGTGTGCCAGCACGACAATATAGATTAAGTTTGAAATTGTAGTACAGAAATTCAACATCATATTCTTATATCGTGTAAAGTAGGCAAATTAAATCATAGGATTGTACAATTTTGAAAATTATTATGTATTTATTATATATTTATTTATTTATTATTATTATTATTATTATTATTATTATTATTATTTGTTGTTGTTGTTGTTGTTTGACATGATTAGTAATGTGTTTTATTTGCAGTCCGATGTAAGTTTTATTTTGTCTGATGACGAGCTTTCTTATCTAACTTCGTCCATTTTCTTATTCCCTTGTGCGAGACATTAAGCCCAAATGTGACAGAGCATCGTTTTGTGCAGGCTTCATCATATCTAATGCATGCCATATATATCAATTTTGAAGTAAAGAATTTGCACTATTAAACGTTCCCATTTATGGTTGGTTAGCAAACGAACAAAAAGTTGAAAACTACCTTAGTAGTATTTAGTACTAGAAGCTGGAAGTAATCATAAGAATCAGTCATAAATCGTTGTCCTTCGTCAGAGTACACAAGCATGCAAAGTGACCCATGACGAGCATCCCAAGACAAAATCACATGGAAGAAACAATTATCTTGGGAAAAATTAGGAACGGCTGATAACGATTGGTCAGTTTAATTTAAGGCGTTCACCCTGGAAGAAACGTTCAATTTAAAATAATGACTATGTGCAAATTTCCTCAATCAGAGAGTTTTCTGCAAGAGAAGCAAAACTCATCTGATCCGGAGAAAACTAAAGAGTAGTTCTTTTCTCGTTAAGACAAGTGAGGGGACCAGGTAGATGTCTTGTAGGCAAAGACAGGCCTTTAGTGCTAGGACGAACATTTTCTTGAAAAGAACTGCAGTAAGGTACGCAGTTTTAAATTTTCATGCAATTTACTATATTTTTATTATGTATACCTAGGATCCATGATATGCACATCTCTGTTGATATGTTAGAGTTATTTTATGCAATTAATTGGTTTAATTTTATAGTTTATTGATAAAATTGACTGATTGCTTGCGACACAAATTTTCAGATGTGTAGGATTTCATAGAGTTACATGAATTAATTTCCTTTGTTTGTTAGGACGATACTGATTATCGTGATTTAACGATAACTATATATTTATATCTGATTTTTTAAATGCTAAACAAATCTTGAAGGTAATGGATTACCGTGAGATAGAAATTAGCGAATCTTATGAAAAAGTAATCAATCGCATATATCTTATTGAGTGGAAGTGACTAGGTTGGATGTCTAACGAGTCCTGTAGCAGCGTATGCAGAGAGATACGGGAATATTTTGTTTATATGCACTGCTCACCCTTTAATTTATGGCCAGTTACTGGAAGCAAGGATGATAACCTATCGAACAAGGTCAGGATTATGTATAGTACAGGGGTCGTTTATAACTAGAGATAACGACTGTACTTTACTCAAAATAAAGTTAAAATTTGTAACGTCCATTTACCGTTAAGGTTATCTTATGTCCGAATTTATGCAGTGTTTGGATAGCTAATTTATGCTTTCTGAAAGTGGGAGGATATATATATATATATATATATATATATATATATATATATATATATATATATATATATATATATATATATATATAGATGCAATACACTGACGACGAACAGTACGAAACTAGTAACTAACTAGCCTAAGCGCTTTCGACTCTTAATGAGTCTTTTTCAAAGGCAAATACAAAACATATATACGATAAACAAATAAACACAAAAACGTTGTGTTTGTAAATCTCTACATGGCTGTCTTCACATGTGCTAAAGCTATAAATACAACCAGCTTGTATAGACTAGATGCGGAAACTGAAAATGTTGTATAATTCCCTAAAAGTCTACAAGCCAAAGCGACATCTATTTTTACTTTTTGTACATATGTAACGCAGATTATATCCCGGATATTTGATTCTATACCGGTTATTCTTATAGTAAAAATTGAAGGATAATAAGAAAATGTTAAATTTTACTAGTGCATAGTTTTCATTTTCTAGTCTTCTTGGTTTAGACCGCTTGGTTTCAATGTTTTAAGGCGGCGTATCCAGTATGATTCCTTTTCCTTCCTGGTTTCGGAACTCCAGCTGTGGTTGTTAGCAATAGCGATAAGTATTATATCACTGAAAGTGTGGCCAGGGGAGGAGAAGTGTTCTGCGACCGGGCTTCTGTACAGCTTTTTTGTCATCCAATCAGATCTATGAAGGTTTATCCTTTTGTGTAGCTTTTCAGTTTCTCCGACGTACTGAAGGCCACAGATCTTACATGTGATGAGATAAATCACATTCTCTGTTTTGCACGTTTGCCACCACGTTGCACGTTTGCATACAATCCGACAGTGATATCCATCATATTACATGTTTTTCATACAATCCGACAGTGATATCCACCATATTACACGTTTGCATACAATCCGACAGTGATAGTCACCACGTTGCACGTTTGCATACAATCCGACAGTGATATCCACCATATTACACGTTTGCATACAATCCGACAGTGATAGTCACCACGTTGCACGTTTGCATACAATCCGACAGTGATATCCATCATATTACATGTTTTTCATACAATCCGACAGTGATATCCACCATATTACACGTTTGCATACAATCCGACAGTGATATCCACCATATTACACGTTTGCCTACAATCCGACAGTGATAGCCACCACGTTGCACGTTTGCATACAATCAGACAGTGATAGCCACCACATTGCACGTTTGCATACAAACCGACAGTGATTATTAGCATAGATGGTTACAATAGGAAAGCAATTAGCATAGATGGTTACAATAGGAAAGCAATTAGCATAGATGGTTACAATAGGAAAGCAATTAGCATAGATGGTTACAATAGGAAAGCAATTAGCATAGATGGTTACAATAGGAAATCAATTAGCATAGATGGCTGTAACAAAAAATTACAACATTTAACACATTTACTCTGATGATCAACACTTTTATAAATATCAATGTTGAAACGAATAATTACCGACGTATTGCAAACATTTCAAAAGAAAAGTCGAATCGAGAGAAGGGTTGTGGTCACCATTGCATTCCTTGTGTTAATTTGTTATACCGTTAAGGTGATTTCATTGTCTGAAATTTCTCCGTGCTTTATTGATAAAATTGCAGACTCCTCAGGACATAGGTACTATCCGTCATGTTCAAAAGATACAACTTACAAATATTGATACCAACATAAAGCTTCTTTTGCATTCTGTTAATGTGTGTACGTTTTATTACAGTTTCTGGAGATTCAATTAATTTATTTCAACTTCCAAACACTATATAAAATCAAACAGTAAGTCTACCAGCATAACACAAATAATGGCTGCCGATGACAGCATTCGGGATCTATCTATTCGCGTGCACAAGATTGACCCAGGAAAATGAGGTTTAATACGCAGGTACAGGTATTGATAATCAGAATCGATTATGTATGGCTAATGTTTATGATTCTTACAGGCTCTGAAATAATTTACTGTTTGCAATTGAGGACTGCAATATTATAAACGATATTTCAATTTCAAGCAAGATCTTGGATTTGAGAGCAAGAAATAATCACTGGAGTTTGAAAGTATTAACTCTATACAATTGGCTCCAGGCCCCAACACCAATCAATTCCTAAAATTGGCTTTAGGGAACAATACAAATCATTGCCTACAGCTGACTCCAGGAAACAACACAAATAATTTCCCACAGTTGATTCTATGCAACAACATCAATTATTTCCTTCAGTTAGCTCCAGGCAACAACATCATTTATTTCCTTCAGTTAGCTCCAGGCAACAACACAAAACATTTCCTACAGTTGTCTCTAGGCAACAACACCAATTATTTCCTTCAATTGGCTCCAGGCAACAACACAAAGCATTTCCTTCAGTTAGCTCCAGGCAACAACACCAATTATTTCCTTCAGTTGGCTCCATGCAACAACACAAAACATTTCCTTCAGTTAGTTCCATGCAACAACACAAAACATTTCCTTCAGTTAGCTACAGGCAACAACACAGCATATTGCATACAGTTGGCTCTATGCAACAATATCAATTTGTTCCTTCAGTTGGCTCAAGGCAACAACACAAAACATTTCCTTCAGTTGGCTCCAGGCAACAACACAAAACATTTCCTACAGTTGGCTCTAGGCAACAACACAAAACATTTCCTACAGTTTGCTCTAGGCACAAACACAAAACATTTCCTACAGTTAGCTCTAGGCAACAACACAAAACATTTCCTACAGTTGGCTCTAGGCAACAACACAAAACATTTCAAAACATTTCCTACAGTTGGCTCTAGGGAACAACAAAAAACATTTCCTACAGTTGGCTCTAGGCACCAACTCAAATAATTTCCTACAGTGGGCTCTAAACACCAACTCAAATAATTTCCTACAGCTCCATGAGACTTTTTCTTTTCCTCAACAGGTCATGTTGCAAGCTCAAAAAGAATTCGTCAACTATGACAGCTCTGGTGTCAGTGTTATGGGTGAGTGTTTTTATTGGCTGACGTTCTTTTTTATATGACTCAGGCAAGGGAAATAAAAAATCGTATTCATTTTTCTGCCCACCTGTCCATCCGAGCAAACACACACACACACACACACACACACACACACACATACACACACAAGCTGGCCGATAGAACCAGTTTCTACGTCTTGTTAGAAAACCGTGTAAGCTGTATTCTATATGCAAATATTTCTTGAATAGTCCTTGCTTTCAGTTTGAACTTTTTAATATTCTTGCTAAAAAATGGTGCTCACAGCTTTTTCCTAACAACCAGTATTGTAGTACTTCCATACAGTGTTGGCCCTGACACAGTCTGGTTTCTAGCAAACAGTGATGTAGTCCTTCCATAGAGTGTTAACACAGAAGGTATAGTACATGCATATATGCTGTTCATAGTTGCAGTAGAGTGACTTGATATACTTGATATATTTCTAGGTCCTAAAACTGCACAAGGGCTATACTGTTTGTGATCAAAGTGTTCATGTCGACTGCAAAAATGGGTGAGTGGGAAGGATAATGTATGGATAATTGCTGTTGTTGTTGTAGTTGTTGTTGTTGTTGTAGGGTTTTGCGCCATTTCCTGCACAAGATAGGCTATACATGACCAGTAAAAGCCGAAGAAAGAACTACCGACCCATGAGAAGCTACTAGCATGCTTTGTCATATACCCACATTGGCCGAACTCGAGAGCGTAAGAGTGAGCGCTTTAGACCACTAGGCCACTCGAGGGCCCCAGTATGGATGATTACATAAGTCATACATATTGTATTATTTTGTCTTTGATCGAACATAATTGTATGGACAATCTCTGAACTACTGTGTGCACTGTCCAGAAAAATTTCCCCACATAACAAGAGAACATATTTAGCTTCTAAGTTGAAAGATGGCACTGCCATATCCTGTAATCCTGTATATACACGTACCTTTGAATATCATGTGCCGACAAGATTGACCAATTATTGACCTGGCTTTCAACACTAGTGCACCTGATTAATAGGTATAATAGTGTACCTGAAATGTGTATGCTGGCTGTGTTGTTAATAATAATAATAATAATAATAATAATAATAATAATAATAATAATAATAATAATAATAATAATGATGATGATAATAATAATAATAATAATAATAATAATAATAATAATAATAATAATAATAATAATAATACAAGTAATAATACCTTTCTCACAAGGGTATCTCAATTACATTCGGATTCCTTTAAATCATGCACGGCAATATACATAATTATTTGACCAGGCAGGTGAAATTGGGCAGGTCATAGATTTTTGTTAGGCCAACAAGTACCTTTCATTTGTATAGCTATGATTTACATTGGCATAAACCAATTGGTGTTGTGTCCCTTGAAAGAACGCATCATTCTATGTAGTGAATGACTCCGTCTATTCAATACGCAGGTCCTAATTTTGAATTAATAGTCAGGTCACTATACTTGAATATCTACGTAACTCTGAAATATTGAAGGCGAAAAACTTCAATATTATGAAAATATTAGGCATGCGATGACCATTACTTAGCGATAAGGTGTTACTTGTTAATTTATGACAATGAAAACTTGTTTCATATTTAGGCGAATAAGCGGTCACCACGATATAATTAGAAGTAAAAAGCATGACATCAATAGGTATTTCGTGACCTAACCAGTCATTGCTGCCTCAATTCTGACTAGCATTGTATAAGTTAAGAGGAATGCTTTTTCCACTTTGCAAGAAATAACAAGAGACTATATTTAGATTTAGATAATACGCCTATCTCAATACTAACATGGAAGCCCCTTTGTAAAAATGTTATAACATTTTTAACCTATAACTCTTCTGCAACAATGTTATAACATTTTTATTAGCATTTAAACACTTCCGTAACAATGTTATAACATTATTAGCCTATAAACCGTCTTGTACAAGCGTTATGACATTATTTAAGTACATTATGCGATCAGAACTACACAATAAGGTTATAATACAGCACTACACAATAAGGTTATAATACAGCACTACACAATAAGATTATAATACAGCACTACACAATAAGGTTTTAATACAGCACTACACAATAAAGATATGATACAGCACTACACAATAAGATTATAATACAGCACTACAAAGTAAGGTTATAATACAGCACTACAAAATAAGGACATAAAACAGCACTACACAGTAAGGATATAATACAGCACTACACAGTATGGTTATAGTATGGAACTGCACAATAAAGTTCTAATACTGATATTTTCATGAGCCTTATGATGAATATAGTTTTTGATCTTAGTCAAATGCATGCAAATTACAGTATAACGAAAGTCAAAATTACTACAGTATGGCATATGCAAATGTCGATAAGTCATCCATAATCGATTCAGTTATCACAAAACCAAATGTGTTGCCTTTGGGCATGTTGTCTAACTAGCACAGAACCAAGTGTAGTGCTATTGTGCATGATGTCTCACTATCATAAAACCATGTGAAGTGCCATTGTGCATGATGTCTCACTGTCACAAAACCAAGTGTAATGCCATTGTGCATGATGTCTCACTATCACAAAACCAATTGTAGTGCCATTGTGCATGATGTCTCACTATCACAAAACCAAGTATAGTGCCATTATGCATGATGTCTCACTATCACAAAACCAAGTGTAGTGCCATTGTGCATGTCTCACTATCACAAAACCAAGTGTAGTGCCATTGTGCATGTCTCACTATCACAAAACCAAGTGTAGTGCCATTGTGCATGATGTCTCACTATCACAAAACCAAGTGTAGTGCCATTGTGCATGATGTCTCACTATCACAAAACCAAGTGTAGTGCCATTGTGCGTGATGTCTCACTATCACAAAACTAAGTGTAGTGCCATTGTGCATGATGTCTCACTATCACAAAGATAAGTTTACTGTCATTTGCATGATGTCTTCCTGTCACAGTCAGAGGTAATATGATTATCTATAAATATGTATTCGTACCAATAAAACCACACATCATCTTCTTCATTACAGCACGTGTTTACAAACCGATGTTAGGTGTATATGATGTAACAATCAATAATAGAAAAGAGAGAAACGCATCACGCTTTGTAAAATTCAACAAACTAATTTATTTTCAAAGACTACAAAGTGAAATTGAGAAAGGGACTTACGGTAATGTGATTCAAATCCTAAACTAATATATCATTAAAGATACAATTCCTAATAATTTAAGGTTTAGAATATACTTTAGTAGAAATCTAAATTAATTTGTTGATTTTTCCGTGATGATCTATAAAAACCTGATGGGCCGACAGTCATTTGTTGAAACACAGTAATACAATTCCAGGTTTGAATTCATTGTAAATCCAAGTGAATGTCCAAGAATATTGTTTAAAATTTGAGCATTAAGATTGTAACATAATTGAAACCGAGTGGGATTTCTCTGTTTGGACTAAATAAATAACAACAAACACAAAGCGATGAATGATTGGATTTAATGAAATGAAATACTAGATATATATGTTAATATAAAACAAATACACTGATTCTCACAATACTATCATACAATTGATGCAATTTATCCTATATACACTCAAAAAAGACAAAGAAAGAAAAATACAAAATACGATTCATTAGCCTCTAACCTAAAATAAGAGGTACAAATATACTATGTATCATGTAAAATGAACAATGAGATTCACCCAATCTCTTGTACGCATTAAGCTTCTGAGATTCGCGAAATCTCTTGAGATAAAACAAAGGAAAATGAGCAATACTCATAATATTATTACTATTGTTTCGACTAAACAATACTGCGTTCAACTAAATACACAAATAGATGAAAACGCATCACTGTAAACTGTAATTCACTTGATAAACTGTGAATCTACAGTTTATTCAATATACGAACTGGAACGCTGCAGTTTCACTGGATCCCTTTCTTATCGATCCATGTTCATATACATCACGAATCCTTATATGTATTCATTTACATACATGTATATCTTCATACACCTAGACGCAGACGGCATGTAGAAATACAGATAGCTACATCCAACCATGGATATCTATAGTCAGCTCTTATCGGACACTGAATCTCCCATAAGGCATCGTCAATTTTAGCCCAATAATGTCCACTAAGCTTCCTTAATGTCCATTAAGCTCCCATAATTCCACTATCCAATAGACTACAATATGCTCCATAGTCTACAATAGAATACAACAGGCTACAATAGCTCCCATTATCTACAATAGGCTAAAACAAAACAAAACTAATTATTACAAAAATGGTAAAACAAAGCAAAACAGAGAAAAGGTATCACAAATCAAATGAATCAAAACTGTCACATTTACCCTATGGCCTGAGATGATGGTGAAAAGTTCGCCCACCACTGACAAAATCCAGGTCACAATGTATCAAGCTTAAATCCATACGAGTGAATAATAGTTATAGTCAAATGTTCATGTAATCCATACTTTTCCGTGACTTTCCGCCTGTGTGTAATTTTAAAATCTCTTTACCTGGAACAGAGTGATTCACTCCAGGTAACGTTGTACGCCTGTACAACCAATTAGGTGGAAAATATAATCAAGGTAAAACCAAGTTATTTGTAGTCTTATTCTGTGACATTTGTTTGTTTCAAAATAACCCCTGAATTAAATAATTTGAAGAAATAAATTCCACCCCAAATGAACACTAAACGCAATAATAATACAAGTTGATTTTACTAGATGTTAAGTACAAATCAATATCTTTTCAGTTACAAGATTATATAGTCTTCTATTTGCTTCATAATCTTTGAAAAATTTATTAAGGTTTACAAAATAAAATGGTAGTTATTATTAGAAAGCCTGCTACGAAAATTATAATGTATAACCTGGTCAATGTCAGGTACACCAGGTAAATTGTAGGGGAACTCCAATAACCTTGACCCAGACTAAAATAAACATGTTTTCTTTGATTGTCATTGATTCTAATAATAAACCCATAAACATAGAGACTATTTTACTATGCATTAGTTGTTTACAGAATGAAATTTTAAAAACAATCGATAAGTCAGGTCAGGCAGAAAATAAATTTGATTTTGGACCAGGCTAACTCCAACATACAACGTTAAAATAGCATATAATGATTTTGTTTTTATAATACAAAAATTTTAGCTAAGAAATAACGTAAATTAAACATACATAAATGAGGAAAGAAAATATTATTTTCTTAGCCTCAACATAAAATGAATGCCATTATCAATGCCGCGTTTTAATATCAGTAAAACTAGATTTTCCCTAGACCTAAACAAACAAAACTCGATCAGGTAATTGAGGTAAATGTTTTAAACAGCTACAAAGCAATTGTTATGTATAATAATTAAAGCTTATTTCCGGAAAGGATGCAATTTATAGGGGTGTTGTTTAGCAGTGAGACCATCTGAGGCTAGGTGTTGACCTCTTGTCTTGAGTCCTCCAAACGATTGTACAACTTAATCACTACTCGACCAAATCAACGTGCTGGAAAGTCGTGAAACTTTAGATTGGCTGCTCCCATCGCTCACCTTATCCAGTACTAAAAAATTCTAAAGAACTTAACACACACATAGAAGTCTTACATCGTTGTTTTCCAACTTGATAGTTCTTGTTTTAAAAAGAAACTTTTAAACTAAATGTTAAATATACTCAAGATTCTACACGCATTTATGAATACGTAGAAGATATATGTACGCCAAGTATACTATGCTCTGATTATGCCTTGACTATGCAATTTATAAATAAAGCTACACAGATACAAATACGTTCATACGTGTGTATATTTACATGTAACTTTATCATTTATTGTATGCTTTTGTAACGACTGAATAAAATGGGCGATGGATCATAAGGTACAGTAGTATGAAAATGGGGATCTTTCTCATGAGGTATTTACCGTACTTTCTAGAAACGTGCCCAGCATCAAAACGCTACATGTAGCTGATGTCCCCACACCTTCTGGCGGTTGGTCACTCTTTATAAAAATAGCTATACACAGGGAATGGTACGAAACACGTGGAAAGCAACCTGTTTTGGAAAGCCCGAGACCTGTGGAAGAGGCTGCTATTTTGAGTATTGTCAATAATCAAGTACTGCAAAAGAGTAAGGCGGGCGCTCCCTGCCTGACGTGGCATTAGGTCGAAATTACGTAACTAACTTTGCCATCCATGTACATTAGGGCGCGTAGGGAGAGATAATAGATGACTGTGTGCCCAGACATAAACCGATACCGAGTACGCAAAAGAAGTGGGTGAGATACTCGCAAAACCCAAGGCAATAACAGTCTCTGGCTCGCAAAAATGATGAAAATCAAACTCACTCTAGAAAAAGTATATTCAATTGAACAAGAGTGCTGCCCACCCGTAATATAAGCATGCCTACATTTTCACAACAAAGATCACTAGCCCAGCGACATGTTATATACATAACTAACCGCATGAACAAAGCAGACGCCTTGGAACTGATGAGGTAAACACCACTACCACCACCACCACCAACTTATAACAATCAAGACTATTTGCGCGCGAGTACCGTATTCCAATTCCCAGAGGGGCAAGAAAAGCTGACATCCAGTAGAACGGGTTGATACCAATCCCAAGCAATTTCTTGCCATCTACCAGAGAGATCTTTCCACGAAGATTTCGTATCGCTTGATCCTGTCCAAGTAGAAGTACCATCACAAAACTAATCCCAAACCATACCAAATCAAATGCCCAACCCCGAACTTGTTGTTTTTGTGGTGGTATCTAGGTCTACTTGACATAATTTAGATCTATAGAATGCCCTTTGCACGAGTACATCTGCCGAATCTATGAAATGCAAAATGTCAAAGTCGAAAAGTCATGCATTTTTCTATAATGCTGAAGATCACAGTTATCGACGAGTCGCAGGGCGTGGCTATTTCTTGCATGATCTAGTGTTCATCGTGCCAACCCAGATAAGGAAATACCGCATATTTTATGGTTTTGCTTGGATAAATTCACAACAGCAGATTAGACGTGTTTTGTACGGCTTATCTGTATGTGCTTGTAACGTGAATGTGATCATAAACTTAGGAACCAGGACTGTTACTTTTATCACATGACGGGATTTGATCTATGTCAGTCGAAGTTTTTTTTGCAAATGCAGCAGTGAGTGGCTGTGGAGAATATTATCCACCGTCGTAATTGGGTCTGCTGGTGACACGAGCGCCTGTCAATCAATTTTACTGTAGCTTAGGTCGTTTGGAGTAATAACTCCATTGTTTCTGGAGTATCGGCACTCGGAAGCAATAAAGGACCGATAACACTAACTTGCCATTACATCGAACAACAGTATAATAAAATCCGCATGGAACCTGCTCGGCCTCTGAGCGGCCTCTGTTCAGCCTCTGTGCCTTTTTTCACCGCCACATTCAAAGACTCGTAATCAGCGAAGATTATGTAGGGCCTTCAACTTTCGTTATACTGACGTAAAGGAAAGGGTGTTTTTACTTGGATCGGACATGATGGTGCGCCAGGGCTTATCACCGATACCGCTGCAGTAAGATTCATGGCTGACAAGAAACTCTTGAGCATTAAATACATATCTGCTCGAATATGTTTTACTCTTGTGCTTGATGTGTGTAGGTCAAATAGCTGGATAAGTTCCTTGACCAACATCTAGTGCGAGACTGGCTTGGCTTCCATCATATTAGTTAGTGACAGCAAATCGATCGGTGCTTCGCCCATCTTGGCCATGAAGAGATAATCTCAGCTGCTAGAAGCCGTTGCCGTTTGCAAAAATCCTAACGGCGATGGTTTTATTTAGGATCTCAAACGTCTTGAGCATGACCCTGAACGAGACACTCTATGTCGCCAAAGTCTGAGTATGCCTAGGGGCTGCCGGCATTTTTTGGGGTGTGTCGTGATTTGTCTTTGACCGGATAAAACACCGATATATCGCGCAATAAAATATCGGTGGTGGTCATTATTCACGTTTATCACCGATCGGGATGGGACCCACATGGATATCTCTGTGTAACTGAGGATGGCACGGGGAGACGTGGACCTCGACCTGGATACATCTTTCTATCCCGTTCCTGAGTCGGTGTATTTCTCTTGCGTCTCAATGATGTTTCCAATGCCTCTGTCAAGTTTGTTGCTAGTAGTGCTACTGTCGTGCGGGTTCAGGATGACAGGCACACAGCGGTAAATCCAGGGAGCGATAGCTTTAAATCCGTCGGATCCGTGACTTAGCGACATAACAAAATGAGTGTTAAGAACAGGGTCCACTTTAATCCCCATAAGACTAAATCTCTGTAACCGATAAACAGTCCTGGGTATCAGACTGGACATCACCTTCTGACCATCACTTCCCAGCGTGTAGGTGGGAGGGATAATGCCCATCTAATTTCTTAACTCACCGATATGCTTCTACAGGTGAAATTCAGACATTTGCGACTTCCGTGTCCCTGCAGCAATCTTAGAAAACAATAACAACGAATGGCTTAAAGCACTTCTTTCCATTACACAATCATGCTAGTTAAACAGTAAAACATTTCACATATATAAACAATCACTTAATAATACACATCAGTTAGATATCAAGCAATACTTTCTTTTACCGACATTAATTATTTCCTATGAATATATCATCTATATATTATACATTAATTTGTCACCAACTTAAAAACATTCAATAACGTAAATACATAGATTTAATTTATAGTTGAAAATAAGTACATATTAGAGCGTAAATGTCATTGCTCTCGACAGTTAACTGACGATAAGCCGAGTCAGCTGATGCAATAGACTTCAATGAGCACGCACTTGTTCAGACATACATCACTTTCTGTCAGATGACTGTCATGTAACCTTCAGCAATTGTTCACGTGTGCTGCTTTAATATATATATATATATATATATATATATATATATATATATATATATATATATATATATTAATATATATAACGTGCTGCTCACTGACACTGATGTTATAAATTACCTCTTTTAGCCATTTGTCATTTTTACTTAATGATAGTTATGATTGAAGCGTATTTTTTTTTATAAACTACTTTAACATTAAATGTTGAACAGCCTAATGCAGGACTTTATAATGAATGTTTATACACGATTTTCAAGCGGCCCCATAAACAATAAGGGCCTTGGTAAAACGATTGGCCAGATTTGGACCATTTAGGCGGAGCCCCTGGATTTACGCGGGTCGGCCCTATGAGCACGACATTTGGAAATAAACTTTTAAACAAGTTTAATATGACATTGATCTTAAATTTTCTTCCATCGCTTTAAAATTACTTTCTCTCTATTGATATGATTTTTAAAAAAAAAATATTACTAACGCGCGGGAACCCATCGAGCCAATTCGCTCCAATCGGCCTAATGCCAGACCTGCCCAAAAGTTTATTCATAGTTGGACTGGCAATGTTTGATATACTTTCAAAATAATAATGAGGTTAAGTAAATTGATATTTACATATTCTTTTTGAGTAGCTATCATTTAATGGAAGATGTCCACAAAGGCAGATGTCCACAAAGGCAGGTTGTACTGCAAATGGCTATAATTACTTGTAATACAAGTGATCAAAGGTAGGAAATTTTAAAGGAGTCATTACTGTCATTACCAAATTTATGTCATAATTTATTGCCCAAATTATTTCTCTCATTAGAACTCAGCCACAGATCGCCACAGTTCTCCACGATAATAAACAACGCAGAGACATGCTTTAGAGAACTTTTGTAAGTATATATATGTATGTATATATAGATGCAATAAACTGACGACGAACAGTACGAAACTAGTAACTAACTAGCCTAAGCGCTTTCGACTCTTAATGAGTCTTTTTCAAAGGCAAATACAAAACATAGTTACGACAAACAAATAAACACAAAAACGTTGCGTTTGTAAACCTCTACATTTCTATCTTCACATGTGCTAAAACTATAAATACAACCAGCTTGTATAGACTAGTTGCGGAAACTGAAAACGTTGTATAATTCCCTAAAAGTCTACAAGCCTAAGCGACATCTATTTTTACTTTGTGTACATGTGTAACGCAGATTATATCCCGGATATTTGGTTCTATACCGGTTATTCTTATAGTAAAAATTGAAGGATAAGAAGATTTAGAAAATGTTAAATTCTACTAGTGCATAGTTTTCATTTTCTAGTCTTCTTGGTTTAGACCGCTTGGTTTCAATGTTCTAAGGCGGCGTATCCAGTATGATTCCTTTTCCTTCCTGGTTTCGGAACTCCAGCTGTGGTTGTTGGCAATAGCGATAAGTATTATATCACTGAAAGTGTGGCCAGGGGAGGAGAAGTGTTCTGCGACCGGGCTTCTGTACAGCTTTTTTGTCATCCAATCAGATCTATGAAGGTTTATCCTTATGTGTAGCTTTTCAGTTTCTCCCACGTACTGAAGGCCACAGATCTTACATGTGATGAGATAAATCACATTCTCTGTTTTGCACGTTTTGTTTGGACCATGTATGTTTAGTTTTTCTTTAGTCACTGTGCTAGTGAATGTCTTGGTCTCTATCATATGTTGACAGGTTTTGCATCTTTTATCGCCACAGGGTCCAGATTGACTAGGTTGGTTTTGACTAGCGATTGTTGTTAGCTTGGCCCTGACTAGGATGTCCTTTAGGTTTTTTGGTCTCCGGTAAGCTACTACAGGTTTGTTCGGAAGTATTAGGTTTAGTATGTCTGACGATTGCACGGTTGGCCAGTGGTTTGCGATGATTTTACCTACTTTGGGATTGTCTGGGTGATAGGTCAGAATAAATGGTATCCTATCAACCTTTTCTTTCTGTCCATATCTGAGTAGGTCATCACGGTTTGTTTGTTTGGCCCTTTGGATTGCCTCCGCAATCAGGTCTTTGTCGTAGCCTCGGTAAATTAAATGTTTAGCCAGCTCTTCAGACCTTTCTAGGAATCTTTCATCGTCGGAGCAAATTCTGCGTATCCTCAGTGCCTGGCTATATGGAATGTTCTTAATGCAGTGTTTTGGATGACAGCTGGTTGGGAGAAGATACTGGTGTTTGTCGGTTGGTTTCGAGTAGATGTCTGTGTGTAATTTGGTTTCCACCAGTCTGGTTGTTGTGTCCAGGAAAACATGGTTTGAGTTGGAAATTTCTGCCGTGAATTTTATTGAAGGATGGAAGTTGTTTGCCTTTGAAATGAAGTCATCCAGACTTTCTCTTCCATACTGCCATTTCATTTCATGTCCACAAATTACCATCATATCTTCAAGACACGACAGATTATCTCATAAAAAGCAAAGCTAGTGAACCATTACTGCCAGATACATTACTTGCTTCCTTAGACGTCACATCTTTGTACACCAACATACCGCACAACGAAGGGTTACAGGCATGCAGCGAAGCATGGGAAACAAGAACTGTAAACAATCCACCCACACACTTCTTAATCCAACTCCTGGAGCTTGTCCTAAAACTCAACAACTTTGAATTTAATGAAGAAAACTACCTACAAATCAATGGAACTGCAATGGGTACTAAAATGGCCCCTTCGTATGCTAACATTTTCATGGGAAAACTTGAGGGAAAGCTCTTAGCATCGGTTGAGCGTACACCATACCAGTGGGTACGCTTTATCGATGATATAGAAATGAAATGGCAGTATGGAAGAGAAAGTCTGGATGACTTCATTTCAAAGGCAAACAACTTCCATCCTTCAATAAAATTCACGGCAGAAATTTCCAACTCAAACCATGTTTTCCTGGACACAACAACCAGACTGGTGGAAACCAAATTACACACAGACATCTACTCGAAACCAACCGACAAACACCAGTATCTTCTCCCAACCAGCTGTCATCCAAAACACTGCATTAAGAACATTCCATATAGCCAGGCACTGAGGATACGCAGAATTTGCTCCGACGATGAAAGATTCCTAGAAAGGTCTGAAGAGCTGGCTAAACATTTAATTTACCGAGGCTACGACAAAGACCTGATTGCGGAGGCAATCCAAAGGGCCAAACAAACAAACCGTGATGACCTACTCAGATATGGACAGAAAGAAAAGGTTGATAGGATACCATTTATTCTGACCTATCACCCAGACAATCCCAAAGTAGGTAAAATCATCGCAAACCACTGGCCAACCGTGCAATCGTCAGACATACTAAACCTAATACTTCCGAACAAACCTGTAGTAGCTTACCGGAGACCAAAAAACCTAAAGGACATCCTAGTCAGGGCCAAGCTAACAACAATCGCTAGTCAAAACCAACCTAGTCAATCTGGACCCTGTGGCGATAAAAGATGCAAAACCTGTCAACATATGATAGAGACCAAGACATTCACTAGCACAGTGACTAAAGAAAAACTAAACATACATGGTCCAAACAAAACGTGCAAAACAGAGAATGTGATTTATCTCATCACATGTAAGATCTGTGGCCTTCAGTACGTGGGAGAAACTGAAAAGCTACACATAAGGATAAACCTTCATAGATCTGATTGGATGACAAAAAAGCTGTACAGAAGCCCGGTCGCAGAACACTTCTCCTCCCCTGGCCACACTTTCAGTGATATAATACTTATCGCTATTGCCAACAACCACAGCTGGAGTTCCGAAACCAGGAAGGAAAAGGAATCATACTGGATACGCCGCCTTAGAACATTGAAACCAAGCGGTCTAAACCAAGAAGACTAGAAAATGAAAACTATGCACTAGTAGAATTTAACATTTTCTAAATCTTCTTATCCTTCAATTTTTACTATAAGAATAACCGGTATAGAACCAAATATCCGGGATATAATCTGCGTTACACATGTACACAAAGTAAAAATAGATGTCGCTTAGGCTTGTAGACTTTTAGGGAATTATACAACGTTTTCAGTTTCCGCAACTAGTCTATACAAGCTGGTTGTATTTATAGTTTTAGCACATGTGAAGATAGAAATGTAGAGGTTTACAAACGCAACGTTTTTGTGTTTATTTGTTTGTCGTAACTATGTTTTGTATTTGCCTTTGAAAAAGACTCATTAAGAGTCGAAAGCGCTTAGGCTAGTTAGTTACTAGTTTCGTACTGTTCGTCGTCAGTTTATTGCATCTATTTTAATTAATCCCTGACAAACGTGATCCCTTGGTGGATCCAGTACGCTTGAGAGGGTTGTTATTCGCCATATGATTTGTATTCTTTATGTATGTATGTATGTATATATATATATATATATATATATATATATATATATATATATATATATATATATATATAGAGAGAGAGAGAGAGAGAGAGAGAGAGAGAGAGAGAGAGAGAGAGAGAGAGATTTTTTACATCGTACTTTGCGGAGATTCGAACCCAGGTCCGCATAGTACTGCACCTATCGCCTTGACTGCAAGCATCAATCCATATACTGCCTCTACATTGTACACATCATCTAAAAAGATGCGACAAAGTTGCTGGAATAGACACCTGATGTGTTCAAAACTCCCTAGAGCACGATTTTCTACCTGTTTGATAATATTATTTCTTCAAGTCTAAAAACTTTCTTAATATTATCAAGCGATCTCATGTAGGATCTAGGGATATTTTTAGGCATTTGTGCGTCTATACATCTATACATACATCTATACATCTATACATCTATACATACATACATACATACATACATACATACATACATACATACATACATACATACATACGTTTCTCAAATATAAACCCACTACTAACGGAAACTGCTATTTTTTCTTGAATTCAACTAGGAAAAAGCTACAGTTGTGTTAGGCATATGGATAAATATTGCTGAGACTGCGGTCGGGACCAACCCAACAATAAAAATTGTTATGTAATTTTTACCTTACCATCCCCCATCCAGCACCTCCTACCACCAACAAAAACAACGACTAAAATAAATCAATCTTCGGGATTTTAAAGAGAAGATAGGAAAGAGGTGGTAGGAAATATAAACCGCATCGCCTGCCATAAATTTTAGTTGATCTGATTTATTTTTATGGTCAATTTGTGCTAAACCCTGTGCTATTTTTTTGTGCTGATGTAATTGATGAAGTTAAAATCAGCAAATTCTGTCGTTGTACTGTGTAAATGCTAAACACAGAGTTTAACGCAAGTACTAGTACGTTCCACATTACAATGCTTTTATGTAAGAAAAGGAAAATGTAACTTTTGAGAGAAATTTGTTTTGATTTATTTAACAGAAACATTCCCGACAACTACAAAGTACTTTTTTTGCAAGGGGGTGGGACTGGCCAATTTTCTGCAGTCCCTCTTAACTTGATTGACCTAAAGCCTGATCACACCGCGGACTACGTTATTACAGGCAGCTGGTCGTCAATGGCGGCTAAGGAGGCCGAAAAGTATGGACAAATTAAGAGGGTCATCCCAAAACTCGAGAGCTATACTGGTGAGAAGTTTAGGGATTGTTAATGGTTTACAATGAACTTCTCTTAGCAAAATGCTTTTTAGAAGTAATGCACATTTTCAGTTTTATTTATTAACTCCTCTAAGCTTCATGTCCTGAAATATCAATTGTTTTTTGTACCCAATATTTTGGGCTTATCATCCTTTTATAATTATGACATGAAATGTGTTATTATTCCATTTCCAATACAAATACAAAGATTGGTTATTTTTTTGTCTCTGGTGTGGAACTAACTCGTTTTATTCCCACCATGAAGCGTAGTAAATTATATTATGATTTTGTTCGTGCGCCTGTCTGTCCGTCCATATTTTTACCAGTTTCGTTTATACACAATAACACGAGCTTTCACCGATTAGTAATTATTACAGTTTAAGTTATTTTTCATACTTGGAGTAAGGAAGTTATCTATCGGTGTTGGGGTCAAATTTTAGAAGGCTCACATGATCAAACTTTGTGGATGGCTTGCACTCGGGTAAGATAAAAAAAAATCATTTTTATTTTAGTGCCTAAACGTGAAGGCACTGTGGTTGGAAGATGAAAACATTTTCAGCAATAACATCAATTAAACATCACATAGCTTCAAGACACTTTGAATATCTATTGTATTTGTTTTATGTTACAAAAGGTCAAAGTAAATAACAGAAGAAAATTAGTTACCACATTGTAACATTAATTCTACATCGCAGATCTCGAGCCAACTTTGTGGATGGATATCACTTGAAAAGGAACAAAAGCATTCCAAGAGTTGTGGGTGGCATATGGTAAATTGTCAAAATCACTCTAATTTGGAATAGTGAAGGCACAATAACATCAGTTCTCATATAAATGAGCTGGACACAACAGTATGGATCGATTTTAAATAGAGAAAGAAAGAAGACTGTCAGTTTGGGTTTCACTAGGATAGACATCTATGTGACTGAATGAAAAAGAAATGATTATATATAACAAGGTCGTGTTGATAACCTATCTATATCACTCCGACTGAAAGATAAATAATTATTTCTACACATCATATGTATATTGATAATAAATATATAAGTCACCGTCACTGATTTCAACACAACATGCTTATTTTGATGACTTATCAATTTCACTGTGAGAGAGAGAGAGAGAGAGAGAGAGAGAGAGAGAGAGAGAGAGAGAGAGAGAGAGAGAGAGAGAGAGAGAGAGAGAGAGATGATTTATACACAACAATGCATACTAATAACTTACCCGCTGGTAAGAAAGAAGTCTTTTCATTATTAGGTCAAACATCAAAGGCCAAAACCACTGTGTGTTTGCATGAAAAAAGAAACATTATTTCTGCAATAAAAATATCATACAAACAGCTACACTGACCATAGCTTGACATTAAGGCACTGAATATAACTATTTGTCTTTGGCTGAAAATGTTAAAGGTCATAATCATTATGGTTCAATGGTCAGGGTCATTATGGTTCAAAGGTCAGGGTCATAATGGTTCAAACTCAGGGTCATTATAGTTCTAAGGTCAGGGTCATCTTGGATCAAAGGTTGTACTATAAACATTTTCTTGTTTAGATTGAGCTCCATGTCGTAAATGCATGAATAGTTTACAGTTAGGTTTTAAAGAGACATTTAAAATCTGGGGTGCATAGGTCAGAAGACACAGTCATGATAGGTCTAATAAGTAAACAATAATTTCGGTGCAGTTTAGAATTATATGCTTTGATCCCAGTTCCAATTCATTGAATCTCTAATCTCTAGAATCAGCGAATGATGTCTACATGAAAGGATATTAAACAAAAACAATAATGTACCTTTCGCAATCGTTGGAATATTTTAGAAAGTGTGTTGTAATGTGTCACGTGTTCTATATAAGTATATAAGGCCTGTGCGAATACAAAATGTTAAATATGTTATTATAATTATCATGGTAGCAAATGTGAAAGAAAAACCCATTTCATTGGATTATATTTCTATATTTCGTAACGTTTTTCCTTATTATCGTAATCTAAAATTGTAACGTTATATTTTAAACTCTTAATTTTTCCCGAATCCATAGTTATAATAATCACATATACAGCATGATACATCACTCACTGTGTATATGTCTTGATGGGTACATACACTGTCTGTATATCCTGATAGAATATTCACTGTGTATATGTCTTGACGGAGTACATTATCTGTGCATATATCCTGATAGAACATCCATTGTGTATATGTTATGAAAGAACACTCACTGTGTGTATATCTATACACTGTGTATATGTCTTGATGGAGTACATTAACTGTGCATATGTCTTTATGAAGTATAGTCACAGTGTATATGTCTTGATGGAGTACATTCATTGTATATGGCATGATGAAGTACCTTCACTGTGTATATATCTTGATGGAGTACATTCAATGTGTACATGACTTGTATATTCACAGTGTATATGTCATGATGGAGTACATTTTGTGTATATATGTCTTAATGGAGAACGTTAACGGTGTATATGTCTTGATGGAGTATAATCCATGTGTTTATATCTTGGTCGAGTACATTCACAGTTTATATGTCTTGATGGAATATATTCACTGTCTATATGTCTTGATGGAGTATATTCACAGTGTCTATGTCTTGATGGAGTTTATTTACGGTGTATATATCTTGATGGAGTACATTCACAGTATATATGTCCTGATGGAGTATATTCACTGTGTATATGTCCTTAGGGAGTACATTCAGTGTGTATGTCTTGATGGAGTACATTCACAGTGTATATGTCCTGATGGAGTATATTCACTGTGTATATGTCCTTAGGGAGTACATTCAGTGTGTATGTCTTGATGGAGTACATTCACAGTGTATATGGCCTGATGGAGTATATTCACTGTGTATATTTCCTAATGGAGTACATTTACAGTGTATATGGCCTGATGGAGTACATTCACAGTGTGTATATCTTGATGGAGTACATTCACATTGTATATATCTTGATGTAGTACATACACATTGTATATGTTCTGATGGTGTACAATCACAGTATTTATTTGATGGATTGCAATCAAAGTGTATATGTCTTGGTGGATTATACCTACTGTGCATATGTCTTGATGGAGTATATTCACATAGTATATGTATTTATGGAGTACATGCACAGTGTATATGGCTCAATGAAGTATATTCACTATGTATATGTCCTGATTTAATATATTCACTGTGTATATGTCTTGTTGGAATATATTCAGGGAGTATACTTAATGGAGTATATTCACTGTGTATAAGTCTTGAAGGAGTACATTCACAGTGCATATGTCTTAATGGAGTACATTCACATTCCGTTCGGCCCGATGGAGTATATTCACTGTGTATATGTCTTAATGCAGTATATTCACTGTGTATATATTTTGATGGAGTATATTTACAGTGTATATGTCTTAATGGAGTACATTGTCAGTGTATCGGTCTTGATGAAGTACATTGATTACAGTGTATATGACTTGATGGCTTATATTAACTGTGTATATGTCTTGATGGAGTACAGTCACAGTGTATATTGCCCAATGGAGTACATTTACAGTGTATATGTCTTGGTGGAGTATATTTTTCTGTGTATATATCTTGATGGAGTACATTCACAGTGTGTCTTCATGGAGTATATTTACAGTGTATATGTCTTCATGGGGAATATTCACTGTGTATATGTATTGATGGAGTATATTCAATGTGTATATCTCTTGATAGAATACATTCACAGTGTATATGTCTTGGTGGAGCATATTCACTGTGTATATGTCTAGATGGAATATATTCACAGTGTATAGGTCTTAATGGAATACATTCACAGTGTATATGTCTTGATAGAGTACACTAACTGTGTATATGACTTGATGGAGTCCATTCACACTGTATAGGTCTTGATTGAGTACATTCACAGTGTATATTGCCCGATGTAGATCATTCACAGTGTATATGTCTAGATGGATTATATTCACTGTGTATATATCTTGATGGAGTACATTCACAGTGGATATGTCTTGATGGAATATATTCACTGTGTTTGTCTTCATGTAGTATATTCACATTATATATTTCTTGATGGAGTATATTCACTGTGTATATGTCGTGATGGAGTACATTCATTCACAGTGTATATGGCCCAAAGAGAGCAGTGTGTATTGTTCAATGGAGTACATTCACAGTGTATATGTCTTGAAGGAGTATATTCACTGTGTATATATCTTTATGGAGTACCTTCACAGTGGATATGTCTAGATGGATTATATTCACTGTATATGTTTTCATTGAGTATATTTACAATGTATATGTCTTGTTGGAGTATATTCAATGTGTATATGTCTTGATGGAGCACATTTACAGTGTATATGTCTTGTTGGAGCATATTCACTGTGCGTATGTCCTAATAGAGTATATTCACTGTGTATATGTGTTGATAGAGTACATTAACAGTGTATATGTCTAGATGGATTATATTCAATGTGTATATGTCTTGATGGAGTACATTCACTGTGTATATGCCTTGATGAAATATATTCACAGTGTATATGTCTTGATGGAGTACATTCACAATGTATATATCTTGATGGAGTAGATTCACAGTGTATATGTATTGATGGAGTACATTCTTTGTGTATATGTCTTGATGGAGTACATTCAGTTTATATATATTGATGGAGTATATTAAAAGAGTATATATCTTGATGGATTGTATTCACAGTGTATATATCTTTGTGGAGTACATTCACTGTGTATATCTCTTGATGGCCCGATGGAGTAAATTCAGTGTATATGTCTTGATGGAATACATTCACTGTGTATTTTGCTTAATAGAATATTTACTTTGTATAAGGCAGAAAAATATTTCAATACTAAATCCTTGAAATGTTGCATGAGCTTTGTCAGCCAGTTGTCATCTTTGTGTGTCTTTTATGGCATGCAAAGTTTTGCATGCATATTAGCTTCATTTACTTGTACACTTTACAATAACAAAAACGCAACTTGTTAGGAGCTCTGAAGGCAGTATGTCTTACCTCAGGTTTGGATCTTTGTCACTTTTGTGGCATATATTTTTCAATCAATGTTCATGCACATCAAGGTACTGTTCTTTTTTTTTACTAGATCCAATTGTATAATAAGATCACCGTAGTATCAATACATTATATTATTATATGCATGCAAACTTAAGGTCACAAAACTTTGTAACCAAACTATTTGGATAAACGTTCGACTACTTGTTTGATATGTGTCATGATCATAACCTCGACATATATAGCATTTATTTGGTTGCAGTGATACCTGACCAGTCAGCATGGAATCTTAATCCAAATGCTTCATATGTGTATTATTGTGCTAACGAGACAATCAATGGTAAGATAGAACATCTCAATAAATAATGAATGAAATTTGTTACTTACTCTAAATATGTGCTTGGATTTGAGGTAATTATTTATTTAAAGTAAACAAAACAAACTCAGGAGCTAGCATGAAGGAAACACAAAAAATCAATATTGAAATTTTACTAATTAACAGTTAATGAGAGAAACAATATCTTATAATTGTTTTCTTCTTTAATTTCTAAGTGTTTATAAATTCTACAATTGATTCATCTGTACTGTATTGATCAAATGCAATTACTTATTGAAATTTGTTCTTTGATCGTAGTTACTTTTTTCGGGTATATAAATCTAAATCGTATAGAGTATGTATATCGATGTTGCTTCACACTTCTTTTCAGGAATTTCTGATGTGACGTTTCTCACCTTTCTTGTTGACATGATATATGTTTTCTTTAACATTTTATTGCAGGTGTTGAATTTCAGTTTGTTCCAGAAACGAATGGTGTTCCTCTAGTCTGTGATATGTCCTCCAACATCCTGTCTAGACATATTGATGTCAGCAAGGTAAGATTGCATGCTATTAAGCCATGTACCATTCCCAGCGGTGATTTTTAAAGCCATTACAACTCTGTGCCCTTCTTAACAGTGTTGTTAAAAGCCTTTGGTTCCATTCTCAGCAGTATATGTTAAAAGCCGTTACAACTCGGTACCATTCTTTACATTAATGGCTTCCGATATGCATATATTTATATATCCTTCTGAAACTTGTGAAAACAAACATATTTTATGAAAATGAACCAGTAGTGTCTGAATTCATATGATACATTGTACCATTCGAATCAAGTCATTTTAACTCCCTTATAAAAAATTAAACAACAAAGTATGCTTTGATATATAAGTCTCCATGCTGTCAAACTAATGTTTTATTTTACAAGACCTTGTCGACAAGCTGTGATGCAGAATACTTAACTCGTTGACACAGCACTTTATGCTTTACTGCAGAGCTAGTTATGCTTGTCACAGAGTTCTTCACGCTTAGATATGCAGCTCTTGATACTTTGAACTATTGCTCGTTATTCTTTGATACAGAATTCTTCAAGTTTTGGCAAAGAGCTCCTATTACTTTAACACAGAGTTCTTCATGCTTTGACACTGAGGTATTCATGCTTTGACACTGATCTAGTCATGTGCTGAATCAGAGCTCTTCGTATTTTGATAAAGAACTATTAGTGTTCGGTACATCATTCTTCGTACTTGAGACATCGATATTCATGGTTGATACATATATCCTCATAACTGACACAGAGTTCTTCTTGCGTTTATACAGCGCTCTTCATGATTGGATATCGACCCCTTGCTACTGTGATACAACGCTCTTCATGATTGGATATCGACCCCTTGCTACTGTGATACAACGCTCTTCATGATTGGATATCGACCCCTTGCTACTGTGATACAACGCTCTTCATGATTGGATATCGACCCCTTGCTACTGTGATACAACGCTCTTCCTGATTGGATATCGACTCCTTGCTACTGTGATACAACGCTCTTCATGATTTGATACATAACTCTTTATGTTGTGACAGAGTTCTTCACGATTTAATGCAAAGATCGTCTTGCTTTCATACAACAGAACTCGTCATGCTTTGATACAGAGTTCTACATACTTGATAAATAATGCTTCGTGCTTTGATACAGATATCTTTATGATTTGATGCAGAGATCTTGCATGTTTTCATGCAAATTTCTTCAACAGAATGTCCATGTTTTGATACAGAACTCATCATGCTTTGAAACAAAACTCTTCATAGTGTGATGCAGAACTCTAACTTTGATACAGAGTTCCTCATGCTTCGACACAGAGTTCATTACGCTTTGATGGAGAACTTGTAATGCTTTGGTACAGAATTTTTCTTGCCTTGATACTGAGCACTTTATCATCTTCATACTTTCATACAGCACTCTTCAACCTTTGATAGAGAACTATTCATACGATGAAAAATAACTCTACATGCTGTATTATTGAGCTGTTGATAATTTGATGCAATGTTATTCATGCCTTGATACAGAGTTCTTCATAATGTGATATAGAACTCTTCATGCTTTGATACGGCGATCTTCATGCTTTGATACAGAACTCTATGATTTTATGCCATGATAAAGAGCTTTTCATGCTTTGATATATAGTTATTCGTGCTTTGATACAAAATACGTTATCGTTTGATACAGAGTATATCATATTTTCATGCAGAGCCCTTCTGTGTTTGAAATAGAGCGCTTCGTGCTTTGATTCATAACTCATCATACTTCTATACAGCGTTCTTAATATGTTGATACAACGTTATTCAGGCTTTGATACATAACTCTTCATACTTCTATACACCGTTCTTAATATGTTGATACAACGTTATTCAGGCTTTGATATATAACTCTTCATACTTCTATACACCGTTCTTAATATGTTGATACAACGTTATTCAGGCTTTGATACATAACTCTTCATACTTCTATACAGCGTTCTTAATATGTTGATACAACGTTATTCATGCTTTGATACATAACTCTTCATACTTCTATACACCGTTCTTAATATGTTGATACAACGTTATTCAGGCTTTGATACATAACTCTTCATACTTCTATACAGCGTTCTTAATATGTTGATACAACGTTATTCATGCTTTGATACAAAATACCATATACTTTGATACTGTGCTCATACTTTGATACGTAGATTGATACTGGGTTCATCATGGTTGAATATAGGCCTCTTCACACAGCGCCTTTGCATACGTTGATACAGAGTTTTGCATGCAAAACAGACACTTGCATGCTTTGATACAGCTTTTTTCAGGCATTGATTAAGCGCTATTCATACATTGATAACGCGATTTTTATACATTGAAAACGCGATTTTCATAAAGAACTCTTCATGCTTTTATAGAGTTATTCATATTTGAAATAATTTGATCGAACATTCATCATGTTTGAAACATAATTCTTCATAGTTTAATACAAAGTTGTGCATGCTTTAATACAAAACCTACAAAACTTTGTTACCGAATCATTAATGAATTGATGCTAATTTCATAATAATATGATACAGAGCCCCTTATAATTTGATACAAAATCCTTTTATAATTTGATACAAAATCTTTTATAATTTGATACAGAAATTTTCATAGTTTGATACAGAACTCTTCATGATTCGTACCTCTGTCTGGACACTGTACCTACGTCCGACACCTGGAAGCACAGTGTTACAATTACACAAAATAATGTGTACACAGACCTAGGGAATTTGGCTGGCTGGTTTCTGTCCTTAATTTTGACGATGTTATTACATTTTTACAAGATGTAAATGAGTTTAGATTCTTTCATAATCCATAAATTTGAAATCTTAACAAGACTGACAAATAATATCATACAACAAGTGGCATTCTATATAACCATATGGCATTCTATGTAACCATATGGCATTCTATGTAACCATATGGCATTCTATATAACCATATGGCATTCTATATAACCATATGGCATTCTATGTAACCATATGGCATTCTATGTAACCATATGGCATTCTATGTAACCATATGGCATTCTATGTAACCATATGGCATTCTATGTAACCATATGGCATTCTATATAACCATATGGCATTATATGTAACCATATGGCATTCTATATAACCATATGGCATTCTATATAACCATATGGCATTCTATGTAACCATATGGCATTCTATGTAACCATATGGCATTCTATATAACCATATGGCATTCTATATAACCATATGGCATTCTATGTAACCATATGGCATTCTATATAACCATATGGCATTCTATGTAACCATATGGCATTATATGAAACCATTTCGAATTTGTTCAGCAATTGTAGTTTAACCACACATAAATCTCGACGTTATTACTGCCATTAGGATAGTCTTGCAATTACAGACATAAAGGATATTCTGTAAAATTTTAAACTAGTCAAATCCTCAGTAAATTTTCATAATGGGAGTGGGGGAGTATTAACCACCAATGTATGAGATTAGTGGCATGTGCATGTGAGGTGGCACGTGTGAAGTTAAACAACTCATCGAAATAATTTCCACAACGGATTGTTTGGCTTCATGTATAAATGAATCAAACGTTCAAATAAATTATCTTTATATGTAATATTTACTTTATCTTCCTTCATTTTTATTTTTTGTTTTGTTTGCCTGTATAGTTTACTTTACAGATTTTAAAGCCTGACCAATTAACGTTTTAGAGTTTCAACAGAATTTAAGGTGCTAAAGGCAAATTACATTTTTGCTAGCCAATGTTTCGATATGATAACCCTATATACACCTCGACGGATCGATCATATATTCCTGTATTTCTGGCCTGTGAGTTTCGTTGGATAAGGCGGCAGGTCACTATCATAATTAAATTGTTCAAACATGAATTAAGTTCCTACATGATCGAGATAAAGGGAGCACACAAATAGAATGGACTCATAAACTGGCAAGTTTCAACTGCCAGTCCGTGCTTATACAAATTTATCCTTTACCTCAAATACATCTGTAATGACCGCTGTCTGGTACACTAACATACTTTCAACGCTAACCATTTTAAAGCCAATTGTCTCCACAATTTTTAACTCATGTACCATGTACCGCTGTTACACAATTTTGGTTAGATGGCATTACGTACAAAGGAAGACAACTCATGACATCCAATAGATGTCACTAGGACAAAGCACTAAAATATATGATCGATCTGCCAAGTGTAGATAGGGCTAATACATCAGACAATTATTTTTGCGAAGATGGGTTAACTTCTTTAACTTGTGCTTATTTAAGTATGCAACTGTTTTACCATATCTCAGTGAATATCCTGTGATTTCGTTCGAGCCAATTAAAGACTTTTGTATAATTTAAGTTTGGTTTAATATTTGCTGGAGCCCACAAGAACATCGGATGCGCTGGTGTAACACTAGTGATAGTACGTGAGGACCTGTTAGGAAAAGCTCTATCCACCACTCCATCTGTAATATGTTTCAAAACGCAAGTGGAACACAAGTCCATCTACAACACTCCATCCACATACAGGTAGGTATTCACTTCCACAACAGTCCAACCACCTACAGGTAGGTGTACACTTCCACAACAGTCCAACCACATACAGGCATAGGTGTACACTTTTACAACAGTCCAAACACATACAGGTAGGTGTACACTTCCATAACAGTCCAACTATATACAGGTAGGTGTACACTTTTACAACAGTCCAACCACATACAGGTAGGTGTACACTTCCACAACAGTCTAACCACATAAAGGTAGGTATACGATTCTACAATAATCTATTCACATGCAGGACTGTATACAATTGTACAACACTATCCGCAATAAAGGTAGGTATACAAATTCTACAACACTCTGTTCATATATATTAGGTTTAAGTTTCTACAATACTTTACCGACGTACTGGTAGATATAAGGTTCTACATTACTCTACCAACGTACAGGTAGATATAAGGTTCTACAATACTCTACCAACAGGTAAGTTTGCGGTTCTACGATATTTTACCCACACAAACCATATTCAGGTAGGTTCACGGTTCTACAATATTCTACCCACACACATAGGTAAAAAGGCTGAGGACTGTGACAGTATATGCCAGTCTCACACCATCTGGCATTTACAGTGTAAGACTTGGACATAATTTTGTAATAGTATCAAAATACTTGCAAACATTTGCATTAAGAATTCTATATATTCAAATTTCCTATTTAGATAGCAAATAACTGACCTCTCTATTGAAAAACTTTAAAACATATGAAAATGAAACATGCCCGCCTTTCCTCATTAGCATGTAACATGCCGTCTTTTCCCACGAGGATATTACATGCCCGACTGAAGTCAATTTCATGTCCAGGCTTCAGCAGGTAAATCACATAATATTTCGGAATAAACAAGTCGTTTTGTTGTCTAGCTTGAATATGGATCGGAGTAAACAGCTAGTGAATATATAGTTTTGATATAACTTGTTAAAATATCATTTTTTGTGATTCTGATTTGTCCAAATAAGCCCATGAAATTATTGTGCGGTATTTTCTTTACTGATTGGCTGAGATCGTGGGAAAACGTTTTTAACGCCGCCTTCTATAATGTTTTGATTTGGATGAACATTTTGGCGGCCATTTTTTAAACTCGAGCTGCAGCTGGAAATTGAGGAAATATTACATTGGCTGTCTCAATATAGATATGCTACTCCCAAAGGGGTTCATTATGTCCTGTTTAACAATATCATCATAAGCAAAATGGCATAAAACTACAAGACAAGAAAGACAATAATGAGTAAAACTAAGAGATAGCGGGCGGCGGGTGTGTGTGTGTGTGTGTGCGTGCGTATATCAGTAACATAGATAAAGAATTCACCGTATATACAATCGTGGTCTAAATGTTAACTTACAGAAGTAAAGAAACTCACCTTTGTTCTCGGAATAATCTGGACATGTATGGGTCTCCTAACTGACAGATCTTTATCCAGCCACAGGATCTTTACGTAGCATATATGGGATGTAAATCCGACACGAAAATAAATTTGTTGACGTCTTCTGTACATTCAATTTTTCAAATCAGACACTACAAATATCAGGTCACAAATGCATTGCAGCAATGTGGGAATTCTTGCATCCGGTAATCCTAATTCACATGAAAATCGCAACAATGTAACGTTGTTAGTTCTTAAACACACATTTTAGGGTACACGTGTATTCTACTGTCGGCCTGCTGTACTGTATACCGTATCAAACAATGTGGCAGCATTATATCGCATTGATCATTCTGTTTTGAAAAAAAATGTTTTTGTGGTTATAAAATTTCTGTTCATTCGGATGGAAGTTCTTTCTTTGATTTATAGTTTGTAAAACAGTACAATCATACTTTTACCAGTTCAGCTTTGTTTGTGACTATATTTTATGCACAGCAAATGAAAGATACACCGTCTGTCAGAACGAAAGAAATTATTCGTTCTATCTATTATTCTATCTATCTAAATAATTTCCACTGAAATAAAAACTATGTGATAAAAAGAATCTCAAATGGGTAACTATTTAATATTAAATTTCTGAAACACGTTGTACTCGCCAAGGCTCGCAAAAGCAGGACATTATTCAACTTGTTTCATAAATTCATAAATTCAATATTAAATTGTTACCCATTTGAGATCCTATAAATTGACTGAGCTTGTGAATATTCTGGTAACTACATTTCGCAATATACATTCATCAAAATTGTTAAATTGTCTGATATTATCAAAAGTTTGGATGAGTTTGATTCTGAGCAAAATATGTGTTTTTATGAGGTCGTCTTGCATCAAATTAGCCGAGGGACCGATTTGAAGTTTGGATAAAGCTGGTAAAAACGCATATTATTGTCTTTGTGAAGTTGTATAACATGCGGGATGTGGGTATATAAATGAACTGTTCTTACGTCAAATAGGCTAACCTTGTTAGCTCTATACATTAGAGATAATTTATATTCCGATGTACTGGAATATATAATTGGTAAATAGGTTTCAAGATCATTCGTGATTTCCAGTATTAGGCAAAATAATATATGCCTATATCTTTGGAAAAAGTCATTAACGGAACTATAGCAAAATGTGAAATAATCGGCACGAGATAAAATTAAGAGAGTTTATATAAGGTAAAATGCTTCCTCTGCTGCGTATGCTCATTTAGTGGAACTGTCAAGTTTTGTAAGCCATGTGAGTGACATCATGCTCGCTTGGGAATCTTGCTTTTTTCAGCATTTACATTTCCGGATTAGTGTTTGAGTGGACTAAACGTCAAGGAGGTGTGCGTCAGATGGAAAAAAATTCGATACAAAAGTCATCAGCTGTTTATGACGTAATTGACAACTCCGGTGGATTTTATGTGTAAGTAGAAGGTAGCGATAACTTGTATATAATTCTAGGATTCTATGCATAAGTACAAGACAGCAAAAACAGCTTTGATTACTTTTGTATTCAAGCATTAAAACGATCTGAGTGTTTTATTAATTTAGTTTCCAACCAGTATAACAAAGTGTTCGATTACCTTACGTTTCTACCATTATCACGAACTAAACTTGTTGCTTACCTTAGTTTAAAAACGTTAATACAAAAATGGTGCGTTGACTATCTTAGTTTTAAAACGTTAATTCAAAAATGGTGCGTTGACTACATTAGTTTTAAAATGTTAACACAAAAATGGTGCGTTGACTACCTTAGTTTTAAAACGTTAACTCAAAAATGGTACGTTGACTACCTTAGTTTTAAAATGTTAATACAAAAATGGTGCGCTGACTACCTTAGTTTTTCAACGTTAACAGAAAAATGGTGCGTTGACTACCTTAGTTTCCACCATCACCATGAAGAGAACTTTTTTCATGTTTGAAAAATGCGAGATACAATAACTGTGCAGTAGAGATCTCTTAGAACCATCTGTAGAAACTTATATTGTACATAACAAAGAAACCTTTCTATCTATGGGTCACAGGGAGGACTTCTTGTAGATCACAAAGAAATTTTTATATGAACCACAGTAGGACTTCTTGTAGACCACAAAGAAATCTTTATATGAACTACAGTAAGACTTCTTGTAGATTACAAAGAAATCTTTATACAAACCACATTAAGACTTCTTGTATATCACAAAGAAATCTTTATATGAACCACAGTACGACTTCTTGTAAGTAGTGTATGGGGACGATATAGCGTCAATGGGAGTTATCATTAAAAACCAGCGTGGGACGGTATAGCGTCAAGATTTTTGGCGACAAATGGCACAGCGTGGGGTAATATAGCGTCAAGGGGAATTTTGTATTAGCACACCCTGGGACTGTATAGCGACAAGAGAAATGGTCCCAGATGGCATGACGTCACGGTACTGAACACTTGGTAACAGTGTAGCAAGGAGCTGACCTAGTTGTCCTAAATACGCGCAGATATTACTACGACCCTATGGAGGGACCAATAAAATAGAGACATAGAGACAGACATATATTACTATAAAACCTAGAGTTATATATAAAGCATTACATAGACTTGAAATATGTTGATGGTGTTCATAAATTTGCATATTTATAATGATGCTATAAATAGTTTTAATCAAGGAAAAGACTAACACCGAAATGGATGTGACTAAAAGTAACGCTGAAATGACGAAATTGTCCCAGAACTTAACCGAGACTAAACATGTCCCTGAACATTAATTTACATTGGTTTAGACTAAAATTAATACTAAAATTACGACATTGTCCAATACTACAGTGAAAATAAAGAAAATCTGGAACATTAATATTCAAGTGACTGTGACTAAAAGTAACGCTAAACATACGAAATTGTTCCAGAATATGACGGAGACTGAACTTATCGCAGTAGATTAAGTTATACCAGGGTTCCTGCAGGTCATGGAATCCTGGAAAAAATTTTGGAATTTAAAAAATAAATTTCAAGGGTCTTGAAAAGTTATGGAATTTGTCAAAACCTTGAAAAGTTTTGGAAAAGTCATGGAATTTGTGACAATGGAGTTAAAGAAACTGATTACTTTAAATTTTATAAAGCACCGAGAACTGATTAAATAAAATGATAAAATTACAATCGATAAATGGTTTCAATTCATATAATAAGAGTAAGTTCTCCTAATGGAAGTATCACATGATTTCAGGTGTAGTTCATAAATAAAAGAAAGCAACTGGAAAGTAATGTGTTTTGTTAATATTGTAAATGGGAACACATACAAAGACTACTAAGAATTGTTTCCTTTTTTCTTTTCAACACAAATTACATTGATTATTGGATTATGACATGAATTACTACATAAAGTCAAAGTGTGCTAGCCCATGTAAATTTAAAAAGTACATACTAAATATATTTGTTGTTAATTTATTTCTTATTTTAAATTGAAAGATGTTATTCTTTATGTTCATTTACTTGACAATGCAAGATAGCGCGGTCCTTGAGTTTTATGAAATGGCCCTGGAAAAGGTTTGGAAAAGTCATGGAATTTGTTTTTGTTAAGTCTGCAGGAACCCTGTTATATTTGCTTAGTCTAAAAGTAGAACTAAGATTACCAAAATCTCCCAAACCATAGTAGAGACTGAGAAAAACTCTGGAAGATTGTATTCAGATTGCCTTGACTTAAAATATTCCACTAAATTTCAGAAAAAATAGCGGACTTGAATGGAAACTTTTAACTGGTAACTAGTCAGATGTATTGGTTGTTAGAAATAGTTAAAGAGGAAGTGTAGCACTAAATTCTGAAATTGCACCTGGCTTTAGCGGAGACTGAAAATAATCCATAGATAATTTTTTAAAATGTTACCAAGACTTAAAGAAGTACTGAGATTTTTTAAA
>JAEAOA010000150.1:332500-469638 GCA_016746295.1 Potamilus streckersoni | reverse complement strand
TTTATTTATTAAATTTATTGCAAAAAAACAAACAAACATTGTTGTGGGGTTCGGTCTAGGGTGTAGTTCTTCCTATAGACTTTAAAGAATTATGAGGAAGTTCCCCTGGTCCACTTTCAGAATGCTACTTCTGGACAATATATATATATATATATATATATATATATATATATATATATATATATATATATATATATATATATATATGGCAACGAGCCCCTCCCCCAGTCAGCAATGCCGACAGATAAATTATAAGGAAATACGAAGATAAAATTCAAATAATAGCAATTTAATGAAATGATAACTTTAAAAGATCTTAAATTAATCACTGTCACTCTTGACCAAGTGACTGCCTAAATCATCATTTGATTCCAGTATGAGTAGATTTTCCCTTCTCCTTGTGTGTTACTCATCTATTCTGTCTTCTTCCTCTTGTCTTTCTCTCCTTCCGTTCCTCTTCCTGTATTCCTCTCGACTGTCTCTCTCTACTTCCGTTTCCCTTTTCTCTGTATCCCTCTCTTCTTTCGTCTGTCACTCAATGTCTCTCAACAGTCACTCAAGGTTGCTCGACTGTCAATCTAACAACCCTCGAACTTCCCTCGAACTTCACTCGAAGCTTCCTGATTGAAGCTGTTTTCCAAAGATTCCCTGAATCTGGCCAATTTACGGTTGGCAACGGAGTTCTACCTCTGAACAAAATCGTTTATTGTAGCGAACTGCCTAATTCCTACGAAACATCGGTTATTATCCCAGGGTCAAATAAAGGCCCACCCACCTCGCATTTCGATTGGATGGCTCTTGACTCGGTCAGTCGTTCAAACTGTCAATCATCCGAATGTCTGTCTGTGGGTCCATCAAATGTTACAGTCTACATGTTTGGCGGGTCTTCTGTCGTTTGAAGTGGCTAAGTAAATATCCGCCCGAGCTGAACAAAGACCATATTACGTAAGGGGATTAGCTAACGTAGGAACTTCTCCAACATCAAAGCTGATCAGCCAGAGTACAATTTTACACATGTATACTTTAAGTCCGAACAACCAGTTATACTTACATATACAACACAAGGGGTTGGGGTAAAACGTCACAATTGTTTACGTCAATTTATCTTGTACTCCCTCCTCCCCAATGTCAACAATTGTCAAACTTCTTCAATTCCCCCCATTTTGTTGTCATAATTAATGGATAACCCCAGAGATGTTATGACAGTCATTGTTTTTTCCTTTTATATGTGTACACATGGGCGTAAATTGATAAGTATCACATTTGCATGTAACTATATGTATTCAGTTATCAGAACATGACAATGACAGATGACACAGAGAAACTAAGAAAGTCACAAACTCAAGTCTTAAATTTCAATACATTTTTATTTAAATCAAAGTAACTCATATATTTACTGCTGTCCATATTTAATCATACAAAGCTCAATAATCTTTAATGTACATGTAAGTGTCTTTTATTTGTTTTTATATTTTAATTTAACAACACATTTAGATAAATTGAGAAATCACTGTTTTAACATATTTGGATGAATGATTGTGACAGTATAAGAAATGAAAATGCTGTTCAAATTCATGTCATATTTTAGTAATGATGAAAAGTACAAAATAAATATGAAATATTTGTCTCAACATGTTTACATGTTAGCCTTAATAATGCATCTCTCAACAGTACATTGATAATGAAAAATTAATTTAATACTAAGCTTTGAAATTTTATTAACTAAATATTGAAAACAGCATTCATTATGGAAGTAAATCATATTAGTGATGAGAACATTAAAACTGTAGAACAGTTCTTAAAATTAAATGTTCTGACATTGTCTTTCAGTTATGATGAAAAAGTGAGTGAATTTTGAAGAAATCTTAACAGGTGAAGCATGGGAATGAAGCCTGAATGTAATTAAAGGTTTCTTTTGGAAATCTTGCAACACAGAAGCACATCAAATTTTTGTCATGTGGAGGCAATTAATGGGCCTTGCCTAATGAATAGAATATACTTATAGTAAAGTATCAATATCAGTGTTAAATGGTGTAGCAAGAAATTTGGCTCCTACTCTCCCTAAGAATTATTGATAGGCTCCACTCCCAATAAAGCTTGTCTGATAGTATTTAAGGCTCCTTCACCCCACTTCTGGTTGTAGGGATGCCATGCGACTTTCTTTCAAGAAATCAATTTAAAAATGGAACTGATTAGGTGGAAGTAAGAAATGTCCAATGTTAGCCAAATTGTCAACCTAATTAAAAAAATGGCATTTTGGTCTTATTTTTTTGCAAAATGTGGGTTGTCATGTTGAACGATACATTAGTATCAATGGAAAATTGATCAAACAATTGATTTAAAATGGAACATTGAGATAATGCTATCTAAACCATTCAGTTTTTGGCAACATTTACTTCCTGTCCCCTCCTTCTTTGAAGTGATTTGGTATTAACCTTTGGCCTATTAAGGATATCATCTGTCACCTTATACCAAAATCCGACGTAATAATTATCAAGTAATCGATAGCAAATGGAATATCGTACATGATGCAGTCGAAATGTGCAGTATTTGACAAAATATCATTTTTGCCCCTTAGTAGAGGGTTGTTATATCGATCAAAATATTTCATAAAATGTAGGCTGTCATGGAAAACGATATACGTATTTATTTAAAATTGATCAAGGAATTCATTGCAACTGGACTATATTAGATGACGTAGTCTAAATTATGCAATATTTGCAAAACAATCGTTACCCTCACCCCTGGTAAAATGGGGAAGATATTTTTGTCTTAATCTTGGGCAAAATTAAAGCTACCGTGCATAACCTCATATCAATTTCTACGTAAAATTGATCAAGGAATCGATTGGAAAAGGAATTTTTCAGATGACGTGGTGGGAAAAGTGCAAAATTTACAAAATAATGTTGTGTTCATCCCTCTATTTGGTCTTCGCTTAATTGTAGAAATATTTGTAAAAATACTTAAGTCACCGATTTGCTGGTTAAGCTTGAACATAATATCACGACTGCTATATTTCATATAGAAAGTATAAGTAAAGTTCGCATTGTGTCCCTAGCAAACAGAATATTAAAGGAATAAATGTGCCAGAGTTAGATTAACGGGATATCTCCATACAAGGCCATTTGTTGTGATCACGTGACAATATGGCGTCGGCGTTCGCCTGACTTAGTATAGCGGAGTGCATCGCAGGGAGCATACTAAGCAGGGGACCAGACTAGACCTATACTATATTTACGTCAAAGTACAAGTCAATTACAACTTGGCGTCCGCAGGTCCGTGACCACCACCACCACAACCAAAATAAAAATATACACATGTCAAAAAAGGCAAACAATTCCGGCCTAGTCACATGTCTGAAAATATTTTGTTACCTGATATTATCAATTTATATTTAAATTTGTCCAATTCAGTTTTTTATTTTCCAATTTTCCATTTTATATTTTTTTAATTACGGTACTTAAAACTTCATCTATCACTAAAGTATCAACATTAATGACCTCTGAATAACATATGTTGTGCCAGAATTACATTTCATAGGCATGTGTCTGTAATTTTCAATTTAACATGATCTTGTTTAATTTTCTAAGTATTTTATTCATTTCAAGATTACAGTCAGCTCATTAGATTCCTTATCCCAGGTTAGGCTTGTGAAATGGAGCAAATTTGTTATCAATAAATCGTCTGCTACGCCTGATAAATGCGTCTGCAAAGAAGTTGTTTACACAGAATTCAGTGCAATTAGACAAGTAATCTGGTTGGACCTACTTAGCTTTGTTTAGATTTTGCTTCCAAAAACGAGTGGTGATTAAACTTATCAACTATTGGAGTTTAAGTTTAAGGTGCATGACCTTCCTAATTCAGTGCACACTTTGCATTTTGGTAAGACAACATCTGATAAGTGCTGATATAGATTTAGTTTTCACGAATTTTCAGACACCGGCTTGCAACATTTATACAGTGCAAACTGGACGACTCTACGACGTCATGATGATTGGCAAACTGGATGACTCTAAGACATGATGACTAGACAAACTGGATGACTCCAAGACGTGATGATTGGACAAATTAAATGACTTTAAGATATAATTGCAGGACAAACTGGATGACTCTAAGACATGATGACTGGACAAGTTGGACATCTCTAAGTCATGATGACTGGGCAAACGTATTTACTCGAGAAGCCCAGGAATATAATATATCGCTTGAGTTTGTAACTAATTTGGATATTTAAGGGAATGTGTTTTATATTTGTTCAAATCTAGATCTTTTGCAACAATTAAACCTGCAGTTGCTTTAAACCCTAGTTCGATGATGAATGAAACGATCAGAAAAGGCTAGGTCTAGAATACAATCTGCAAATTTTAAGTGCATTTGACACTAAATTACCATTCGTCAAAGGAACATTTTACCATCCATATTCAAATACAGGCAAGTATTTACAAATTGCTAATATTTTATTTTTTATCAGTCTTTGTGCGAGATCTTCAAGTTAGTGTTTTGACGCTTTTGAAAACTTTGAAAATGATGAGAAATTCTAGAATTTTATATTTTAAAAAACTTAACTTTGATAGATATGGATGCAATAAAAACAAACTCTTTGTGACTGATAAATATCACTTAAAGTTGTCATATAATTTGTGTAGAAAATAATCGAAATAGTTTTGAAGACTATACAGTGTAGATTATTAATAAGCACTCAACAAATTGGATGCCATATTATTTTAGAAGGAGTTAATTAATACATAATAGCATTAGAAATATGGGGCACTTGCGGTGCTTTCAGAGGATTAACATTACGTAGAAGGTTTACATGTTGGGTCTGCGGGAAATGTAAGATTACAATGTAAAGACACTATCCAACACCCACTTTTGATTATTATCCAACGCATACATTTTTATATACTATCCAACACCCTTTTTATACACTATTCAACACATACACTTTATAATTACCATCTAGGACCTACTTATCGATTATTGTGTTATCCACTATCCAACATATGCTTACATACATACAAGCATGCAATGACACACAAACACGGGGTAGAGTGTTATATACACACTATACCCATATAAATATACTATAAAATGACAAATATCAGGGGAAATTATAAGTTTTACTTGGGTTGTTAACATAAACACAGACATATATTGGCAATGTATTTTAGTAGTATCTAATTTCTCTATATATCAGGAGGACTCTGAAAAGGAAAATTATGGTGGTTTCTTTTATTGGGTAATGGCATTCGTCTCTGTCCAAAAAGCACCACATGCTATCTATTATATCTAGCACAAGTAGCTTTGGTGGAGGAAGTTTTCATAAAATGAGGCTCCAGTCCGTATCCCCATTTTTGCCTTATTGTTCCCGCGGATCTTCATAAAATTTGCATCTCAGCGTGCTAATTCTCATTCTCTCCCATTCTGCTCATTCTCCCTTTATCATCTTCAGTTCTTCTCCCATCTTTGCTCGGATGATCCCATTTGCTAATGTGAAAAAACAAATTGGTAGCTGTTGATTCAATGATTCAATGTAGAGTCGAATTAGGTCAAGTTTTTTTTGTGGGAGTGGTTTCAAAAATTTATAAAGGGCCCTGACTTACCTCAAAAGGGCAATAAAGCAAAAGCCTAATACACAATAAAAGCGCGCAAGAATAAACGAATATCAAATTTCAAGTGACAAGTGGCTACGTTGGGGGTGTTGAAATCGGGAGGGTGTTTGGAAACACCTCACCACCACCCAATCCAGCCATGCTCTAGTTCTACAACTGGAAACCACGGTGACAGATCTCTCTCTCTCTCTCTCTCTCTCTCTCTCTCTCTCTCTCTCTCTCTCTCTCTCTCTCTCTCTCTCTCTCTCTCTCTCTCTCATTGTCTCATGTAAAGCACGGTACTGCCTCAGTCGGTCAGTTGGATATTGTGGTAACAGAAGTGTATCCAAATCCAAGACTACTTCGCTCCTTTACTGTTATTGCATGTGCAGTTTTCAATTAGGATTTACCGCTAGAATCATTAATCCCATTATCTGGGGTGGGAGCCAGAAACGCGGAGCATTTTACCACCGGTCTAATTACCCTCTATCTAATATATCAGCCTCGGGACCTATTCAGGTCTACGTATTAGATAACACCCCTTATTAATTTAATCGGGAACCCTTAACTGATGTAAGGCATGCAGTAAGATATCCACCAACGAAGATTGCATCGATATAGACGAAATCCAGGTTGCCCATACGAGTACGGTAGCCTTACATTGTCAAGAGCGATTTTAATAGATACAACATTTTTTTTTTTAAAGACGGCGTTTCATTTAAAATATATATGGGGTCTGAAACTATTATTCCTCCCGTGTACTATTTATAGCAGGTAACACTGAACAAAAGGAGCATTTTCTAATCGTAGAAACAAAATGTCTGAATGTAAAAAGTTGAGATTTTTATCATGGATGTTGCCACTGAGTTTTCAACATAAAAATGAAATGTTATTATTTATAACTTTATTAAATGTTAGAAAAGATATTTATTTTAAAAATTAGCCCCCTTTCTAATATTTAAAATATTTCTATATACACCAGAATATTGTTTGATAATATATAAACCTAGGGATAGAAAAGCTTAGTTTTTGTTTTCTTTTTTAGCATAAAGGTTACCCTATATATTTATGTCGCAATATAAACATCAGTTGTAAAGGGACAACTGCAATGGTACCAGTATAAATTACTTAGTTGTTATCTTCTCCATTGTTCAAGTAATTTAAACCTACAGATACCAGATAATTTCACGATTTGTGATTTTATTTTTCAGTTTGGACTGTAGTAACTAGTCAGAATGTGTCCTGATTAAAAGAAGCCCCCCACCCCATTCCTAAAAAAATATCCTCCAAAGATGCCACAAATGAATTAAATTACATAGATTGTGCACTACATTGATTAAAAATTCAAAATGTGCTGTGTAGAAGAAAGTAAAATTAATAATAGCAGTTTATCACTGGATATATTAATATTCAGGTTTAAAAATAGCATACTCTAAATATAATGGTAATTTACTGTGCAATGATGGAATATTTCTTATTGTTTTCGTTGTTTTATGTTTAAAGCTTTGCCGGTAATTGTGAGATTCTATTTGAAGGCTAATTTATATGCGTATTTTGTTGGGGGGGGGGCTAAATTGTGCACATTGTCAACTTCTTATTATCTTCAAACGTTGCAAATGAAAGCATGCTTAAATCAATAGTGGAACCATTAATATTGACTGCTCAGTATAATATTGAAACCCATATAATTTAATATTAATATGAGTATAATGTTGAAATCCATATAAATTTATATCGCATTAGTAAAGCAAGAAGATAAAAGCAAGGAGTTGTCCCAAAGGGACAATCCCTCTTGCTGAGAGAAAGTGACGGGGCGAACACAATAATACTAATATGAAATCATTACGTGTTAGAACACCATGAATATGATATGTGGCACTCACTAGATATACATTACAAATATGTATGTATGTAGCAATTAGAAAGAAAGGAATGTACTCAGTTAAAGTTGTCGGGATGAATATTTGTATCGTTTATCGTGTAGACTTCATTACAGTATAAGACAGTGATGTAAATTAAATGTTAAAAAAGTTAAAATCAAAAAGTGATTTGAATTTAAATACTACATTAAATGCATTAAAACACAGGCGACAAATAGAGACGTAGTTGTAGCCAGCTTAGAACTTAGTCTCAGAAAACCCCCACATACATTAGGATACGTAAAACACATTTGTTGTGCAATAATATGTATTATTATTATTACTTTGTTTTTGCATTTAATATATTGTAGCAGTAACAATTAAACTTACTTATTTTAAGATTTAAAAAAAATTAATACAACAATGATGTTATGCCTATATCCAAAAAACGTAAAATAAAAATTTCAGTGACTTTTAGTAAGTATTCTAACATCAAAAGAATTACAGTACATAAATTTTCGAAGGCACCGTACCATATTTGACGTTAATCATTTCATTTTGTTCTGATGAATCCCATTACAAATAACGATCAAATTTATAAGACGACCGACTAAAGAGATAAATGACTCGACTAAAGATCCTTTAACGCAGATTACGGCATCTAACTGTACTGAATTATACCATTATAATATACAGAATAATGTTCCTAAATGTACTGAATACGGCCCCTAAATATACTGAATACGGCCCCTTAATATACTGAATACGGCCCCTAAATATACAGAATAAGGACCCTAACTATACTGAATGAGTTCATAGATATACAGAATTTGGTCCCTAAATATATAGAGTTATATCCCTAGATATACAGAATAAGGCCTATAAATATACAGAATATGTCCCCCTATAATATATATATATATATATATATATATATATATATATATATATATATATATATATATATATATATATATATATATATATATATATATGATATGGACTCTTAATATGGAGAATAAGGTCCCTAAATATGCAAAATAAGTTCCTAAAATATACAGAATTAGGTTCCTGATTACTGAATAAGGTATCTAAATATCCATGCTAACGTCCCTAATTATAGAGAATTAGGGTCCATATATATATATATATATATATATATATATATATATATATATATATATATATATATATATATATATATATATATAGATGCAATAAACTGACGACGAACAGTACGAAACTAGTAACTAAGTAGCCTAAGCGCTTTCGACTCTTAATGAGTCTTTTTCAAAGGCAAATACAAAACATAGTTACGACAAACAAATAAACACAAAAACGTTGTGTTTGTAGACCTCTACATTTCTATCTTCACATGTGCTAAAACTATAAATACAACCAGCTTGTATAGACTAGTTGCGGAAACTGAAAACGTATAATTCCCTAAAAGTCTACAAGCCAAAGCGACATCTATTTTTACTTTGTGTACATATGTAACGCAGATTATATCCCGGATATTTGATTCTATACCGGTTATTCTTATAGTAAAAATTGAAGGATAAGAAGATTTAGAAAATGTTAAATTCTACTAGTGCATAGTTTTCATTTTCTAGTCTTCTTGGTTTAGACCGCTTGGTTTCAATGTTCTAAGGCGGCGTATCCAGTATGATTCCTTTTCCTTCCTGGTTTCGGAACTCCAGCTGTGGTTGTTAGCAATAGCGATAAGTATTATATCCCTGAAAGTGTGGCCAGGGGAGGAGAAGTGTTCTGCGACCGGGCTTCTGTACAGCTTTATATATATATATATATATATATATATATATATATATATATATATATATATATATATATATATATATATATATATATATATATATATATATATATATATATATATATATATACATACATACATACATACATACATACATACATACATACATACATACATACATACATACATACATACATACATACATACATACATACATACATACATACATACATACACACACGCGCGCGCAGAATAAGGTCACTGAATATACAGAATAAGGTCCCTCATTGTACTGAATATGGTCCCTAAATATATAGATTAAGGACTCTATACAGGATAAAGTCCCTAACTTTACTGAATAAGGTCGCAAAATATATAGAATAAGGTCCCGGAATGTACAGAATAAGGTCTTTAACTATACTGATCGGTCCCTGGATATAGAAAATAAGGTTTGTAATTAGACAAAATAAGGTCACTAAAATATACAGAATATGGACTCTAGATATACATAATAAAATCCATGAATATACATAATAAGGTCCCTAACTATTTAGAATAAGGCCAATGATTATAAGGAATAATGCCCCTATGTCACTGAACATATAGAATAAGGTCTCTGAAGATAAGTAAGAAGGCCCCTGAAAATACAGGATAAGGTCCCTAACTATGCTGAATAAGGCCCCTGAATATACAGAATAAGGTCACTGACTATACTTAATACGGTCCCAACTATACGGAATAAGGTTACTGAATATACAGAATAAGGTCCCTAACTATACGGAATAAGGTCACTGAATATACAGAATAAGGTTCCTAACTATACTAAATAAGACCCCAAAAGATACGGAATGAGGCCCCTGTTTATACAGAATAAAGATGAAATTCAAACTCGATAGAAACTCTCTCTGAAATACTTTGCACAAAATTTGGACAGGAAGTAAGTGAATGTACACAATAGAGTGATACAGGATAAAATATTGATATGTGGAAAATTGGAGACCGTTAGGCAGACTTGTATCTATTTCTCGCTTTGTTTGCATTTAAAAAAAAAAGGCAACTTTGTTATTGGGCCACATACGAAAACTGACGATGACAGGCATCAAATACAATTTACCTAAATAGAATTGCTAGCATTGGATATCTATGATGATATATTTTTTCTCAAACTTATAAATTGCATTATCTCACAATAAAAATATAACAATAACATGATTGTGTTTTATGTACAGCATTCAATAACGGTATTCAAATTCTATTCGTTCACAGGCAACCGAGTATTTTATGACCCAAGGAACCAGTCTAACTGTGATCGTAAATTAACACCGTGTTTTAAAAGATTTAAGACAACTGATTGGTTGAAAATAATTACCGGAAAAAAATATATATATTTTTTCGGAAGAAGCATATGTATATATAATTTGTATACCTTAGTAAGATTGAAACACCATTTATATTTTATTTTATCCCATAAAGGTGCAGTAATCAAGCAAAATTTTAAGGGTATATAGTTTGTGGGAATTTCATAAACTCCGTGAGCATACTTGCGTGATACATATTATTAAATCTTTCAGAATTATTATTTACAGTGGAAATAAAAAGTCTAAATTTTGAGAGGGCAGACATTTTCATATTTCAAAAGATAATTTACTGCTTCCGGGGATGGTTTCTTATAGTATTTCTATGGGAACTTGGATTGCACATTTTGGCAAGAATTTCCAACATGATTTTGATATATAGATAAATTAGTGTGAAGAAACATACTGAAAAAAATAACCTTTTTGTTTAATATTTAAAGTTACTGTTTATTCAATTCTTTATTGAAGATCAGTTTCCTGCATTAAGGAAAAATAGGTACTACATTTCGTGGAATAGAGATGGATACTACATTGTCTTCATCATGTGGACCTTACTAGGCATTTATATTCTCATTTTTATAAGCAAACAATCCACAAAATATAGCACATAATAAAGAAAATATAGTTTTGGAAGAATAACTTTTTCAACGCATCAGATGCTCCAGTTAATATGATGCAATCTAAAGAATGACAAATCGCAGTGGAGCAGGGGTAATAACTGCAAATATTTGCCTGAAAACGGTATTTAAAAAAATCAAACAACGTCAAGGTCGTTTTTATACAAAGTCTTTTGCGAAAGGTTTTTCAATCAGCAAAGTCATTCAAAGTTAGTCAACGAAAATTGAAGAGTCAAACAAGGGTCATAACTCCCTAAAGTTTTGGAACAAGATGGTGAAAAACGAAACTGACATGGTAAAGCTCTACCGATTTTATGAGCTTCTGAGAGCGTGGGGGTGTAAATTGATTTTTATATTTTGCAACATACACATTGGAGAGAATGTTGGTATACTTCTGTGTTATTTCATGCACTGTGGCTGAAATTTCTTTGGATATTGTACTTGCGATAATTTTTATATGATCTAAGCACACAGCTAACTGAAATGACTGCTAACTTTTGCTCAAGGTATTATCCTGAATAAGTCTAAAGTTAACTATCTTTAGTATTATTAAAATAGGGAAACTAAATTTTGCCAGACTAGAAAATACCAGCTTCTGAAAGTGCAATAAATAAATTACCAAATATATAAAATTTCAATTTACCTCCGAAGTCCAGGATACGAAAATGACCAAGTGGAACTAGCAGATTTTTTAAAAGTGCACATATGAAGTAAGGCCAAGCTGTATACTCTATATAACCCATATTAAAACATAAATCACGCACCAAAACAAACTGAATTTAAAAATTATTTGAACAATATCTAAGATATATAAGGTCTTTTTTAAATATCCAGTATAACCAGTGACGAAAACATAGAACAAATGCTTTCAATATCTATCCATGTGTAAAAAAACGAAAATGTAGAGCGCCACCTTAAGTCTTCTTAATGTAAAGCATCGTGTTGAATTTGAGTTCAGTCAATGAAATCCTTCAAAAAGTAATAAGCCAAAAGAAGCTGAATGAAAATGTTTTGAGTCTACAAGGAGCAATAAGACCCTAATAACGATGAAAATCAAACTTTACCCTAATAACGATGAAAATCAAACTTTACCTTAATAACGATGAAAATCAAACTTTACCCTAATAACGATGAACATCAAACTTTACCCTATTAACGATGAAAATAAAACTTTACCGAGCTTCTTTTTTTTAAAGCAAAGCATAACGTTGCATTTTATTTTAGTCCATAAGGTCCTCAAATAGGGAATGCGCAGAAAGGAAAATGGCAAATTTTCTACATCAAACAGAGATCATAACTCCATTAAATGTGGCAAAAAAAAAAACAAACGGTGAAAGTCAAATTTAAGCTAACATATGGGATATCCTCAGCCTTTTGCGTCACTTTCAGAAAGAAATCTCGGGTGTAATTGGTCGCCAATGAGAAATATATTCTGAACAACTTTCCTTCACATAGAACAATATTGCGTCAGAAGGGAAATCTATCACAATCGAAACATATCGTCATTTTCTGTGGTACTACCTATGGTATGATCTGCCAGAGGCGATTCACCACACACACACCAAATTGAGTGTATTTCTACAAAACTTCCGAAGTCATTTAACGACATGACGGAAATGGCCGAGCGATGTTCTGATGCTGGGCAAGACCTTTTCATAAGCCTCGGACCATATTTGATTTGAATGCATGAAGTCCGTAAAATGTTACCTGAAAACGGTGAAAATCGACGTTGGCCAATATCGCGCTAAATAAATCTTAATCCATGAAGTCCTTCAAATGTATTTTGAGCAGAAACAAAAGTTTATGAAGGATATGAGGCGCTATATGTTCGTGAAGGCTATAACGCGAAATTTGTGAAGGACATGACGCGACATTTGTGAAGGACATGACGCGACGTTTGTGAGGGATATGACGCGACGTTTGTGAAGGACGTAACGTACTGAGATGGAAGACATTATGTACGCCTTCATAAACATAACAATTGGAAAATATTAAACAGTTTTGGAACATCTCATTGTAGAAAATTTTTAGGTTGCTTTGTTATGGATTTATCTCATATTCTGAAAGCTTGAAACTATGTGCAAAATATTAAAATATGATTCTTTCCTTTCCTAACCCCGATATGAATGATCTCTTCACCAACCTTAATGTTAAAAGAGGTTTGAACGGCCTAGAAAAGTAGCTTTGTGAATGGTGTCAAAATTTATTAAACAATGAAATGAAAAGAAATTTCCCCCCTATATTTGTTTTTAAAAAAGCCATTACGATGTCAGCTCCTTACTAGCTACTTCGAAAACGATATAGGTTACAGTTTAACTGTTTGATAAATGTATATTATTTTTACTTGAATACAAACTACTTTGAAAGGAAACTGATTGGACTAAGTATTTTTCTTGTACCTTAACATAAAGAATTGAGGGGAATTGTATAAGTCATAAATTTATGGAGTGTAACTCACTATGATACCCTTTAAATTATATCGTTAAACATCCGTCATTGATAAGACCAGAGCAGTGTCAACGAATTTAATGTCTGCGTCTTTTATATGTAGTCTTTTAATGCAAATTTGAAACCATTATTTATTCCCTCAGCAAACTTTGACAATTAGAGCAAAAAAGTTAGTTGCAATTTGCACCAATACTGAACATTTTTCAAGGACGTCTGCGGGTTCTGTACTTTGTCCATGGTAATAGTAAAATGGCAGGTGAAAAGATATGAATTGTAATTCTTCAACTATTATAGCGTCTTTAAAAGAAAAAGAATAAAGAGAAGAATGCTGACAGAATATATTTAGCTATCTCACATTACACAAGCACAATTTTTTTACACATAGGAAAAATGTTGCTTTACTGGATATATCTTAACTGCAATGATATATTTTAAAGTTAATGAACAAGATGTATTTATATGCGTAACATGTGAGCTAACTTGTAACCATGTGAACTGCAAATGTATATATCAGTTTACTTGTAAAGATTACTTTCAAAAAATAAATATGTAGTTTAATTGGTTTATTAATTAAACCTGTTTAATATATTTGTTTTTCCTTCTTATTTTTTTTAAAATCATCTCTTACTATTTAAATTTGACATTTATAATATTAGCAGTTTTTACATGGATAATAACTGGCAATTCTCTCTGACTGCTTAGTATCGTACGACAGTGTTGCCATATTAATACAGGTGTGTTTAACGCAATGTCTCTGAAAGTGTTCACTCTTTATTACTTTAGAAATATTTGCTTCATAAGCAAGTAAAATGTTAATAAATTACGGAAAACACTCGTGCATGTTGAAATAAATTTGTTCACATTTGTAAACTGCACCTGCCATGACTGGCTTTTCCATAGTACAGATTTACAACACATTAATCATACGAAAGCATCAGAAGATCTCCGAATACGTCATTGCGGTTGTTTTGGCATTCAGTGCAGTGTTATGTACACTATTGCTACGAATGCTGTTTAAAAGAAATATTTCTTTAAAAATTAAAATATTTATGAAGACTAAACATCAAGCTATGTTTGCCTTGAATACGGTTTTGTTCCATCTAAGAGAACTTCAGTTGGTAACGATTTTCAACCCGTAAGTTAAAAAGTCAGTGCTGATTGCTGAACTGTCATCACAGGAAAACAGATACAAGTCGTGCTTTATCTGTGCCGAAAATTAAAAGCTGCGGTTGCTGTCATAGCTTCAGCACCAGGAACGTCTGACTGTAAATAAATAGTTTATTATGTTTGAGATGGAAACACTGTCAGTACAAGTTTTAACTGGATGGAACATATAACTTGTCAATACCCCGAACTAATGACGGCCATGGACTGTCAAAAGTATAGGCGGACAGTGACAGTCATAATTCGGTACTTTCAACTAATTTCTTTTCATGTTTTAAAATATATTCGTATAATCCATCTCAACAGATACGTTCTGGAATGGCTATTAAATATTACATGTCCCCAGTTAACAATATTTTATAAATAAAATGACACGTGATCTTTAATATGTCTATTCCACAATAACAGGTACAACACATTACTGTGAACACTCGGTGATACATTACATTTTCTATTATTGTCAGTTCCGTGATAAAAGGTGAGACATCTTTGATCACTGAAGTTAAGTTGTAGAGTAATGTTTCTAATTAACTGGTCAAATAATTAATTCATCGTAAGAACAGATACAACGTATCTTATTATATAATCAGTGTCGAAATCAAGATAATTACAGTGGAAATCGAATTTTAATAAGACAGTAGTAGCACAAAACCAGTCATAGGTACCATTTATCTTATGTTATAACCTATGCACGTCGCTACCCACACCCACTCACCCACTGTAATGTGTCGAATTTTGAAAACTCTTAGAAGCTTTGTTTAAAGGAATTGTATCAAAGTCAACTTAATTAAAGTAGAAAGGGCTAGAGATAGTTAGGTGATTATTTTCATTTCATCTCTGAACGTCAAAAGGGAATTCGTTCTAGCCGACGTAACATGACCGAGTCAGATGCTATGGTACAAGAGAATGACATAAGACCTTTCCCCAAAATCGGCAGGGTAAAGGCGGCAACTGGCTATAGATGATAGCTCAAAGTAAATGATTAATTACGGCATGATTAGTTGTTTAGTTTTCTTGTCAATCCAAACATTCTACGAACAGGTTTAGGAAACTGTCTATTCCGATTGGTTAATATGGATTTATGGGCGTAACTCTGTAAGAAATTAAAGGTTTTACTTTAGGGAAATTATTTAGTCATCTTCGATCTTTCGCAAGGAAAGTTAGTATGACTCCGAAATTCGTAGAAAGTACGTTTTCGTTATTGAGTAAGGGGCCGGATAGTTCTCTCAGTTAGGAGACGGACTATACGTGATGTTCGTGGAAACATAAAGAAACGGCAAAAGGAAACAGCTTTCCTGGATTCACATGAGAAATCCCTGAACAATCACAGGACGAGAACAAGATCTACGCAGAAATCTAAGTCCAGAGACGATTGTTAAGTCAGAGTTCGACGGACAAGAGTCCAAGACGAAAAAGCTAGACAAAGATCGACAGAGTAGGGACGAACGGAAGTCTTGATGTCTGCATAAATTAGGTGATGAAGTCTCTCATCGTTACACTCAAAGGTCACATCTCATTGGCAATGAGGGTAGCAATTTAACGTTGAAAGTAATTTTACATTTAAAGAAATTTGTATTGTCTTTTTTATTTGAGTACATGTTAGTACCATTTTTCCTTCTTTTGTAACTAAGTCATTGATTTCTTTTCATTTTAAATTCTGTTGATAAACTGATTAAATTTTATATTTGTTCATTGAAAGGGGGCTCGTATTGTTATTTCTTCAATATACTCGTTCAGTGATCTGCATTCTTCTTTCTATCTATCCACACTGGGTAAACTACACCGCGGAGGTCATTCCCTAGCACCCACCTACCCACCCACGTCCTAAATTGTACACGTCATGGGTGTAGGTTCGTGTATCCTTGCATTCGTCCGTCCGCCAGTCGGTTTTCTTTTGTAGTTGAAATTCATCTATACCATTCAAAGGAGTAATCATATTTCTTACTATTTCACAGAAGGGTGAGTTGATAACAACGCAAGTTTCGAGTCCTAAATGAGTCCCTTGGGTGTTAAGACATAAGAATAGTTTATTCCCTAATTTAGGTCACCGACCCATATTACAAAATACAAGTACATGCATTGTGCGCCATGGTGTACATGAATTAAATGTGTTTGATATACGCATACATACACAATTTCCTATAAAGAATCAACGTGTGATATTGTAAAGGTAGTGTTAACTGCATCGTACACCATTCTCAAGGGTTATCAAAGATTGTCTAAGACCGTATTGATAAAGTAAGAAAGATATCTCATAATCAATATATGACGATGACTCCGGAGGGATACATACAGACGAACATAGATAATAAACTTCATTAAAGTATTTCTGTCTTAAATTGTCATAACCTTTACAAACATAAACAAACTGGAATTTATCTTTTACCAAAAAAACATTAATTTTCAGGAATAAGTCACGATATATTTTTTTTCCTCTCGGCCATGCAGTGTCTACCTGTCTCTACTTACAGCATTGCGTTGAGAACCTGAATTTAGCAAGTAACTTCCTAAATAAATATAAATCTACATGATAGGTATGTTACCTTTTCTAATTCAGTTTTATACATCTTATTATTCACACAGGGATGTGAATTGTTAATATCGCTTTGAAAGGCCGAATCCGCGGTTCTTTGCTAAAGTATCGAGAAAAATTGGTTTTCCTCTCCAACATCTTGATTTAACCAGACATACCCGAAACTTAAGCGAAATATCTTTAATTTAATTTTGGTAGCCCATGTGACGCGATTGGTTTCATCTAATCTTTTCAACATTAATTTAAAAACGTCGATGTAGGTAGCGAGTTGAAGGCATTCTTACAACTTTTAGCAAATACTTAATACATCGTACCAAACATACGAGGTAAAAAGTGTGTATCTTTCGCGCTCCTCGAACACAGTCGAATTATTGGTAGCTTTAGGAACTACTAAATACTGTTTGCAAAAGTTGTGTTGCACAATTTCAATATATCTGCTAAATTCATATCCCCGAGATCATGCAATTGATTTTATCTCAAAATAAAAGATTGTAAAAACATTCTCAACACAAAAACTAAATTTTTGGTGGAAATTCATAATTTATGTTGTTTTTTTTTTCTTTGCCTGTAGCTCTGCTATCTGCTTTGCTATTGTCCAAACTAACTTTGGGGATGAAAAATAAATATGTGAGGACAATGGTCCCCAAAAATTTAACTTATATATCACTGAAGAAATTCTGTGAATTATTCATAGAAAAATACAGGTTTGTTCTCAAAATCAAATTTATTTTTCAAATAACTTGATTTAATTATAAACTATTTTAAACAAAGGCCAAAGCCCTCACCCCACCCTCAGCATGACGTTCCGTTCACACCTTGCCAAGACTGCTAGTGCATTGATCTCCAATCTGAGACAACCGCTCCTGTATCCTAGTGGTTAAAGCGTCCGCCTCAGATGTGAAAGGTCGTGGGTTCGAACCCCGGCTGAGACATACCAAAGACTTTACAAAATGGTACTAACAGCTGCCTCGCTTGAAGCTCGGCATTAAGATGTTATTGTTAAGACTGGTTTTCCTGATGTCAGGATAATGTGAATGGGTGGGACATCATGCCTCATGTCAGCGGCTCCAGTGCTAGACATCGCTCACATTTCAAACATTGTTGCAATATGACTGAATATTTTTTAAAGCTACGTTAAAAATCAAAATCACACACACACACACATACACACACACACACATAAACACACACACACACACACCAATTTGAGACGGACATGACGCAAATCCAATATTCAATGATTCCATGACCCGTCAAGATCAGAGATTATTATTAATAAAGTCGTTCAAAAAAAATGCCTTACAGCACGTTGCATGTCAGAGATCTCTACATGTTCGTCTCCTGCAGCTATATATATATATATATATATATATATATATATATATATATATATATATATATATATATATATATATATATATATATATATATATATATATATTGTTAGAAAGAGCCCTAATTTGCCGTGTGTTTATTAAGTCTATTCACTCACTTATATCGACTCTGTTTCATCAAATGGATGCAACTTTAAATACTTAAGGACAATTAAGAAACATTAAGACGACAAAATAAACAATAGGAAGATAGAGAATTTTTGAAAGCTGCGGGAAGGACCTTGAGTAATGTGTGAAGTACTTAGGGCTGATTTAGTGCAATGGTGAAGGGTGATTTATTGACCCAAAAGGTGGAGGTGATTTATTGACCCAAAAGATATCAACCCTTCTGATAAGAATATTTTACAGCGCTGTGTGCCCTATCAGCATTGGAGTGATGAAAGACAGAGAGTCGGTGTAACGGCATAAAATCAGCAAACATCATCAATAAAACTACTCTTCGGACGATCAAAGCATTCCTCTGATAGGCAAAACTCACGCCTAGTTATGTGTGAAAAGAGATTTAATTGACCGTAGTGTCAAATTTAACTGTAAAACTGAATGGGTGCAGGTTGATGATAAAAAACAATTAAACAACTGGGGGGGGGTCGTCATTGCGAAATGTTCGTTCAGAATTTTGATAAGGGAAGCTACTACAGCATAAGTATCGCATCTCATAATTATTACACTGAGTCAATTCAAAATGGTTCTTCACACTGATGTATCTTGCCTGCGTCTACTTACATCATATACTATTGTTATATTTTCTTCTCCGAGTCCACTGATATAGCTTAGCGCTCTTATTTTTTGCCTGCGTCCACTGACATCATATACCCTCCATGTAAATGGCCTCCAAAAATTTCAGACTTACATTAATGTTATCGCCATAGTAAAGGTCAGGAGTAAAGTGCATTAAGGTAGGATTCGAACCCGCACCATTTCGGTCGTGAGTCAGGCACGCTAGTGAAGAATCGCGACTGCCCGGGAGGTAAGGTCGTGCCATGTATAAATTACCTTCTGCCAGTTCAGTGAAAGCAATAAATAAAAAAAAATTAATAAATAGTTTTTTTTTCTAGTTTAACGCCATGTTTCAGCACACGATAGGCTATACATGACACCCAGTATAACTGGTGGAGGAAGAACTCTGGAAAACCGCGGTAAGTAGCCCACGGTAAGCTACTGGAAGCCTTACCAGGTGCCCACACTGTTCGAACGCGGGACTAAAACCCACGAGGACAAAGGTTTGATGTGAGTCATCGGTAAAAGCGAACGCTTTGGACACTCGGCCACCCAGTCACTCCACCCCACCCCGCCCCCAAAAAAGATAAATCTTCTAGAAACTTCAGAATATAGCGAATAAAGCTATTATGATAATTATGTAATAACGATGACGATGCCGATGACAACGATGACTGGGGTAGTAGTGGTGGTTTCTGATGTTGAAAATGGTACTGTTGATCGTGACTTTGAGAAAAATCTGGTGCAAAGCCTTGCTAGATAAAATTTACTGGCATTGGATTTGACTCGGAGAATGTGAAGAAAACAAAATGGAATTAGGTGTGAACATGCCTATCTCTCCTTATCTAAGACCTACCTCATTCAGTCCATTACTAAAATTCTTCATAGCTACTTTTATTACCACCTATCCGTATCCATTCCTACTTTTATTACCGCCTATCCGTATCCGATGGACACAGAGGCATAATTGTTGATAAGAACTACCGGTCTTGAAACTTGCAGGCCTTGGGCCTCTGCCTATAAACCATACATGTCTAACTAACAAGAGACGTTACCCATTTTGATCAGATCAACATAAATCAGGCAGCCTCCTACTCCGAAGAAACTCGTCTTCTTTACGCAAATTAAAGACTTTACTTTTCTTTGTTTCTTGTGAAAAATCCTAATCAAAATGGGAAAGCCGACTACCGTACTACAACTGGTTTTGGGGAGACTGCGTATTTTCATGGGTCTTGAGTCTCATGCATTGGGGTTTGAAAAATGATTACAGCTTCCTAGTCCAACAATTTAAAAGGGAAATAAATACGTGCATTGAGATTATCTAGACTCGTCACAAGTCAGAAGTGTACCCAAATATTTTTGTCAATTTTGCTACAATTGCCTGCAATTTGCAGGAAACTAAAAACTGTGTCACTCTATATTTCCGGGAACATACCTTTAAAGTGGGCCATACGTTCAATATATACACTTTCAATATATACTTTCACATCCAAACCCTTTCCCTTCCTTGTATAAATGTACTATATATAAGGTTCAAATTGTTATTATCGTTCTAATTCCATTGTTGGCAAACATTCAGGTAAACTTAGCATTTATTCCTCAAGATTGAAACATCAGATATCACCGCCAGTCCTATCTGCTAGCGGTACATAGCATTCACTTAATTTAATTTCTTCCTGTCTAGCTGCTCTCAACAAAATCAACATTGGAAGAATTATTTAACAAAATCTTAAGAGTTGCCATCTAATCAATGGAAATCTGCTGTTTCAAAACCCATTCGCCACATCAGCAATTGAATTTGAGGACTTGGGTAGTCGGGTGAAAGCTGGTTAGAAATTTAAGTTGGATCTCTCGTGTTCACTTGCTTGAATGGAATTGCTATCAAACGTTTGGGGTCTCGATTTTAATGAGACTCTCCTAAGGACCGGATTGGGGGCGAGGGTGTCTGGTGACCCCTTCCCCGGCTAATAAAAAACTTAGACACACATGTACAGACACTTTCCACTTAAAATGTTACCATCGTTTTATTCTTGCGAATGTTTATCGGGTATTACACACACTTTGAGTAAGCAGACACATAAACTTTTGCTTTGTTGACCTTTCGAAGTAAGTCAGTGCCCTTTGGACATGTTTTTCAAACCCTCAGTCCCGAATACTTGACATGATCTGGCCATGCTCCTTACTTTTGATTGGCGGGCGTGATAGCAAATCCCGTAGCCAGTCCAAGGCCATGTGACTTTTTGATTGGCGGGCGTGATAGCAAATCATGTAGCCAGTCAAAGGCCATGTGATTTTTTGATTGGTTTACTTGACCAGCAAGAAGATACCTATAAAAGGAATAGTAAAATTAGTGTTTGTTGATGTAAATGGTCGAACGACCGCAAAATTCAATAATGCAAGCTCAGTCGGTTTTAAAAGAGTTCTCCCACCCTAGAGCCCAAGATCAACATATTCAGCTATAGCTCCCACACTTTATAACATAAACATCATGACTCCCATAAGAGAACATATATATGTATAGATTACACACAGTATTGTCCCCACATGACATGAACTTGCCGAAACGAGAAAGCCAAATTATGATCAGAAACTTCATGGGCCCACAAATTGGCAATGATTGGCATTTTAACCCCTCCAGACACAATTTCACCGCTAAACATAGCTAAAACTTAATAGGCGACTAATGCTTGTTTCCCTCATTACATTAGGCTACCTTCATTTTGTACTTCGGAAAACAAGTTCGCTCATTACACTAAAAAACAAAGTAGCTAACAGAAAAGTTAAAAAATAAAAAAAATAAAAATAAAAAAAAAAAAAAACTCAGGGACTATTTCATCCGGGAATGTAACTACTACCCTTTGCAACGTCAAGATAAGGCACGCCCACGCAAATAGACTGGACCTAGATTTGACAGGTGGAAGCCGGAATTAACAGTCCAACCCTCTTGGCACGAACAGCAGTGGATCAATTTACAGTGTCGGATTCGCAATCTTTAGTGGTCGATATTTTAATACCTGCCCAGGCAAGTCGGTATCAGTTAATTCGATATGGAATTGGAAAAGGCTGTTATATCCATCTGCATGGCTTGATATAGCCAATATGTTAAAAATACCCTTAAAATGAACAAAAGAAATAAACAAACGAACTAACCAATTTAAGAGGTAAATTTATCCCTTTTGTTGATTCGAAAAGTGCTTCCAAAATAATCTTTGATAATAATTCACTCGAAAATACCCAGGTGTATGACACGTTTCGTGTGATATTATGCCAGCTACAAAACAGAACCAGTCGTAACATGGGAGTTAGGTTAATGTTTCACCTTCCCTGTATCAACATCATCCTGGAATTCTAATCCTGTGTATTTTGTCTGCAAGGAGGAAATACCATGCAATAGCACACACACCCCCCATGCATCCAAACGAGACCCGGTATGCCATATTATGGCGCGCACAGTACTTGTATCTTACATCTAATTAACTATTTAAAGATACAGAAGGTCTGAAGAATGATTTTTTAATGGTTTTTAAGAGGATACGTTAATTGGAAAAAAAATGATATTAAAGAAGAATAAAAAGATTGGACAAAAGCATTCTGTCTTAAGATCTTGATAGGATTTCGGTACACCGAGGTTTCGGTTTTGATATGTATGTATGTATGTATGTATGTATGTATGTATGTATGTATGTATGTATGTATGTATGTATGTATGTATGTATGTATGTATGTATGTATGTATGTATGTATGTATGTATGTATGTATGTATGTATGCATGCATGCAAGTATGTATGTATGTATGTATGTATGTATGTATGTATGTATGTATGTATGTATGTATGTATGTATGTATGTATGTATGTATGTATGTATGTATGTATGTATGCATGCATGCAAGTATGTATGTATGTATGTATGTATGTATGTATGTATGTATGTATGTATGTATGTATGTATGTATGTATGTGCGTGCGTGCGTGCGTGCGTGCATATGTATGTATGTATGTATGTATGTATGTATGTATGTATGTATGTATGTATGTATGTATGTATGTATGTATGTATGTATGTATGTATGTATGTATGTATGATCTGCTTAAAATCATTTCATAATAATTATAATAATCACATGGTTTTATGTTGCCAATACACGCAAGCCTCTTTAATTATTACTTCTGTTTTCCTTTCTAACAAAAATAAACCTCCAGTGATACGACGCAATTAAAATACATACGTGGATATCTCTGAGGCCAAAATTTGCCCGAACAGTATCGAAGCTTTAAAAGTTATCATTTGCAAACACACACACACACACACACACACACACACACGCGCGCGCGCGCGATGCCGAGTCGTTTTGTATTAACAAAGCTTGACCTTCATGAGAAAATTAACATCATTTGAACATTTGTGATAGATAGTTCTACACAAGATGAGCGATCATCTAATATAAATTGCTGCACGCAAGAGATAAAAAACGATAAGAAATAGTTCACCACATGCTCTATACGTAAGAATAAAGGAACCATTTTCAAGGACGTGCAACCGAGGATGCAGCAAATGTTTTTTGTACAGTATGTTTCCTATTAGAAGGAGTGGGACAAACCTTGGATACTATTTAACGATCTGGAGTGATCTTGTCGTGAAAAAAGGGTTTATATATTTTTATAAATAAATAAATAAATAATAAATAAATAAATACATTTTGAATAAGAGATAGATCGCCTTATCATACATTATTGACTTATCATGACGAGGTACGGTCATGTTCTCTAAACTGTGGTTGATTTTACTCTGAAGGCTGCCTCTATTACTCACCAAAGCAATGAAAGGGTGAATGGATCCGCAGCGATAACATTTATTTTAACAGAAAGGTCTTCAATGTCATCTGATAATTGCACTTTCATCAGGGAATACATATAATAGAGTTAAAATGAAATAAAATAAAATACACAAATCCACTCAAAGTAAACACCACCAAATTGTTGAAAAGAGACAGATGTCATAAAGATAGATAGGAATGTCCTTCGTGAAAAAAAAAGGCTCTCACTGAGAGAGGATAAAGTATGGAACGCTATAGCTGTCTTATATTTAAACTTAGTTTTATAAGAAGAATTTGCAGAACATTAAGATTTATTGACATTAATTTGAATCATTGATCTATGTAAGGAAAAAATAAGTCATTAGTTTTGTTGGGTTTTATAAGAAAACTGAAGGCAAACTACAAATGTGTTGGCGCATTTCAATTATATAGATTTACCTGGGTAGCAGGTATATATATATATATATATATATATATATATATATATATATATATATATATATATATATATATATATATATATATATATATATATGTATGTATGTATGTATATATGTATGTATGTATATATGTATGTATGTATGTATGTATGTATGTATGTATGTATGTATGTATGTATGTATGTATGTATGTATGTATGTATGTATGTATGTATGTATGTATGTATGTATGTATGTATGTAGTGAAGGACTGATGTAACAGCGGTATTACTGGTAAAATGTTTTATTTATGACATCGTATTTTATATGCAAGGAAATTCTAATACGTATTGAAATGCAATAATGCAATAAAATTTAATACACAACTTTCTTAAGTCTACAAAGTTTCAAATAATTTATATTATTGTAATTTATACATGTAATTCTAAACAACAAGCTAGAGAAGAATAGTGAATCATTCAAACCGCAGACAGATGTCCTCATGTATATCCGACTGCATGATATGCGTTTATTGTCTTCTTACAGCTGCTGTACATCTGTATCAAAATTTCCGTAACCATTAAACAATAGAATTGAATAGGCGACGTCTTTGTGTGAAATCAGAGACACTTCATATTTGTAACTTCACCTCACCCCTGAGAGTATCTAAGTCTGAAATAATCGAATAAGAATAGACCAGATAAACCTCACATCTTAATACAATAATTTCTTTTGTATTTATTTACATAGTTACACAAAAGTCACCATCTAATTCCATTGGGTCCAGGGGGAAGTATACTTGACTAAGTTATCGTGTCACCATCAAAATTACGTGGGATAATCGTTAGTGTACATAACGATATTAACATGTCATGCTTGTGTGTAATATTGATTACAAGTATTTTATTAATAGTGAAAAGGGTGTGTGGTAAGATGAGATTTCAGTGGTTATCTAAGATGTATAGTGTAAGCACGTGTCCCTTGACTCTGGGGGGAGGGGGCATGGGGAAATGAATGTTATGAATCTTCGTGATTCACTTTAGAAAACAAGTCTAAATATTACGTAAACAAATTCCATGTGTCACGCTCTTTTTCGTGTAAATGTTTAATCATTTTAAAGTATATTTAACTGTGCTGCAAAATAAATTCAGTTTGTTCAAATTTGCCTAAAGACACAATTTGAACTACCCATAAGACTACTCTCTTGAAGGTCACCAACGGGAAAACGAAATAGTCACTAAAAACATACCACACAATACATGAACTAATAATAATAACGGAGCCCCGAGTGGCCGAGTGGTCTAAAGCACTCTCCGTTACGTCTCACTGCCATCTCACCTCTGTCTGCGTGGGTTCGAGTCTAAGATTCGGCGAATGTGGACATGTGAGAAAGCTTCTCGTGGGGCGGTGGTTCATTCCGCGGATTTCCCGGTTTCTTCCTCCACCATTAATACTGGCCACCATGTATAGCCTATTGTGTACTGAAAAATGGCGTTAAGCCCCAGAACAACAACAATAATAATAATGGAAAAGCTTTGACCGTACGCGGTAAAACAAGGTCAAGGTAAAACAAGCAAGAACAGTGATGTAAGAACCAGTCCAAGGACAAGGAGACAAGACGTTCATTCAAATAAGAATCAGCCCAATGACCATGACGCACAAGGACCAATCAGAAAGAGCGGTGAATCAGATGAATCAGAATCAGTCCAAAGACTTTGTTACGGGGTACTTTTTATCATAACAGCAAAAAAAAAAAAAACAAGTCTAGATTGAAAATTCTTTAATGTTCACCCAAGCTGTGGCTCACGAAAACTGCCCCTTACACAGAACATGGTATTTTAACACCAGGGTGATAGTTTTATCAAAACTACAGAAAAGAAACGAAGTCAGGATTCATTAACAGTTTAAATTTTTACAGAGATGACAGACACATACACAAGTTGTATGGGTTTACCTTTTAATCAGGATCAGCTGTATGATCTATCTAGGATTTTTTTCTAACATTACCATATGTGACGTTAATGTCCTTTAAACGAAGATTGCGATATACATAAAATATGTATCGACCTAAGGATAATCAATATTTATGCAATAGCTTGGACAGTGATGTTGTGCATTAATATTACAACAACATACCAAGAGGCAAATTCATTGATTTAAAAATCAAAGTACCAAAAAGCAGGAGCAGTGATAAAAGAACCAGTCTAAGGACCAAAGCTGCAACAGCAGTGATAGAAGAATCAGTCCAAGAACCAAACTGCAACATAAGTGATGTAAAAATCAGTCTAAGGACAAAGCTGCAATAACAGTGATATAAGATTCGGTCTAAGGATCAAAAGCCAAGAGAAGTGATATAAAGCCTTGATTAAAAAAAAAAATTCACAGGTAAATGACGATTTTTAGGCGGTTTCATCGTTTTAAAGATGGTTATGAATCCATAGACAATGATTCACGTTCTGGTTGACCGGGTAGTAACTGCTGTGTGAAGGGAGAAAATTATGCTCAAAATACACTGGAGGATATTTATACTATCACGCAAATTAATTTCTCGGTTTTTTATACAAAAAACCATTTGAAGCTCAGAAAGGTTTGTGCAGGTTGATGGCTGGTACAGAAAAGCACACTCGATTTGATATGGCAAAGCAGCTTCTTGCCGACACAACAGTGATTAGAGAGGCTTGAATGAGATTATCACAGGTGATGAAATATGGATTTGCTTTCCTGAAAAAATCAGTATGAAGAAAATAAGCAGAGGCCACAAATCGCTAGTCGTAGTCGTATTATCAAGGGAGTTTTAGACGCTTTAAACGATAAAGAAATACACCGATAAACAGTTTCAAAATGCGCATGCGTACATTTAGAGTTATACAAGAGTTATTGTTCATGACTTGCGAGTAAAAACTGGCTTTGTGTGTGCTGTGAATCTTTAAATGTTGGAAGTCAAGTCATATTTGATTAGGCAAATAACAAATATAATAAAAAAATATATTTTTCCAGTTGGAGGAATGTCCCTGTTTCTCACTGCCGACCCTGGACTTTTTCCCCATTGATATAATAAAAATGTTTGACCGAAATTATTTGTGTATCTAATTGAGCCGGTTTTACGCAGTACTTTGAAGTGCTAGAAATATTTGATTTATATATAATGTTTTTATAATCTTTTTAAAAAACGCATAACCTAATTTTAAAAACATTGAAATAGGAAACAAGACTGAAGGAAGTAAACATTTATCATAAGTTATAACTTTTATGTCATCACATTGAACAGTTTTATGTGCTATATATACCGTCGCTAGATTTTAATTACCTTTCATATTTTGTCGTTGTCATACATTATTTGCACTCCCTGTTGATCAGGAAACTTTATTTATTTATAACCGTTACCATTTTTATCGTTGTACTTTTAACTATTTGGTTTCGTATCGCTGGTCGGTACAAAACCTTTTGTCACTTGTAAATAATGAAAGATATATCCTTTTGTAATGCGCTAAATAGCTTCATTGTGCTCGTGTGCCGTAAAAATTCAACCAACCAACCAACCAACCAACCAACCAACCAACCAACCAACCAACCAACCAACTTTGTATCATTTATACATTGATTTTACAAGAACAGACGACTGCGTATTCATATTGTAAAATATAAACAATGCATAAAAATGCATAATTACCTTTATGCAACGTTTTGAATTACATATTTCGTGCACATATGTCACATTTAAACTGCATAGAACTACTTTGTACATAACTTGATGTCAATGACATGCATTTGCACTTCATTAATACACAAACATCATTTGTGATAATGAGACATAAAAATGCCATTGACCAATCAAAAAGAGGCGTGGAGGTAGCTAAAAATGGCGTGGCATGAAAACAAAACAGATTGGTACAACACTGTAAAATGGCATGTGTGAAACACTATGCTAAAGCCTTTTTGAGTCAAAACAATATTTTATTTCAGAAGGCATATTTTTGTACTAATTTATGTATAAATAGCGTTTCTTTCTAGTATTTAAAAAGGAAATATAAATTACTTTCATATAACATGAAAGTTGTTTGTTTTTATTTTAAAAATAATGCAATGTCGCAAGTTAACAACTTCTTGTTTACAGGCATTATTAGTAAAGAGCCTGGAAAGGTTACTCATACACCCGGGCTCTACTAAGCAATATGGCGGCGCTGATGAAACTGTTTATCGGTGTATGGCCGTCCAGCTTCTTTTCTGACTCTGCTAGTGACCCTTGACATACGTATGCCTTCAAAGTGGTACAAAAGGTTTTTGAAAAACTACCAAACCGTCAGTCCGCATACTAGTATACGAAGGCATCTCCTTAATAACAGCAAATTGCTCATAAATCTCCATCTTGAAAGACGTTTAAAACGAGCACAGCCTCCAAAAATCATCCATACAGTAGTGGTTTTTCTTATACGTCATTTTTGTAGAATCCCGTTATCAAAGGCTATACGAATATTCGACAATTTGAAAGCCACCGTGCCGCTTAAAGTGCATCGTATGAACAATAATACACCAATAAGATAATCCAAAATGGCATCAAATAATTGGATAATCACTAATAAGAGACTTTGTCGTACAGCGCAACCAAATTCAGTGCAGTCTAAACACCCTCCATTATTTTACATCCAGCTCAAGGCAGCAGTGTTTCCAGCTCTTTAAACAAATGACATAATTTCTAAGACACAGTGCATCAAAATGGGTGGGGGTTTGGGGAGCAACCCAAGTAGGGATGCATATCAGCCATTTGGTCAACTATTAATCAACAGATGATTTTTTTTCTTCTAATTTATGCTTTTTATCTCTTCTTTCGGTTTTCTGAGAAATATATTGGGAACAGGTAACCTGCTTATGAGAGACGTATGGGACATAGACCGCCCAACCCCCAACCCCCAAACATTTTTATGATTATAAAAAAGAAATAAAGTAAATATTTCATGGAGTGCTGAATCAGGCAGGTGCTTGTTTTTATTGTAAAATCTCTATTCTAATCTATGTCATATTGGAAATTTCCTTTAATGAGCGTTAAAATGATCTTCTTTCGGCTTCCCATTAAACACCTGAGACCAATAAAATCCGTCTTTTATGTACAAATTGTGAGCGAACAAAATTCATAAAAAAAACATTTGGGATTCATGAAACGATCATAAAAGAGTTAAATTGATACTTATTTGCCTTTCCAGTTCACTGTTGCTATGGATTTTCACATAGAAATATCAAGTGTAGATCATTTCTCTATATTCCTCCATGCGATATGATCTGAAAGCATACATCTAAACACCAAGCGTACAAATCAATGAAGTATTTTATATGAACTTAAGGCACTATACTATCCTAATACACTAAGAAAAAAATGCTTTGATGCAGTCTCGTATTATGTTTTGAGTACATGCACCGAAATGTGAGAACTACATTATCTCCCCACCGGTAAACATCGAAAAGTTCATTGATTCTTGGAATTTTAATAATTCACGACATGCTGATAAATTTTAACATAAAATTCACTCTCGAATTTCACCAATCCTTTCCTGACATTTAAAATAAATAAATTAGGCACTTTTAATACTGCTGTCACCTTTATATGCTCAGAAAATGGATCTCATGATAAAATAAAAAAGAGATACATAATGAAATACACTCACAGATGCTTCAAGGCATATATATATATATATATATATATATATATATATATATATATATATATATATATATATATATATATATATATATATATATATATATATATATATATATATATATATATATATATATATATATATATATATACTTTTGAATTGAAAATTTATCTGTTAATTTTTACATCTAGGGGTTTAATGATGTGACAGCTGTTTTCTTGATTTTCAGCGCAGCAGGCTCTGATTAATATTGAATTATCGAATTAATTAAGCAAGCAAATGCCTGTATGATAATAAATGATTAATTAATATTTGATTTATTGAATTGTTATCATTAACTACTTCATAATTGTAATTATGAAACGTTTATGGAAAAAAAAATATAGTCACTGTTAAAACCACTTCATAATTGAATTACATTTTGGTATAATATCAATTAGACCGAGGTTCGTCTGTCTGCGGTGTTTTATTATTATTATCATTAGTAGTAGTAGATGTAGTATTAGTTGTTGCTGTTGTGCTTAACGCTTTTTTTCAGCACACAATAGGCTATACATGGCGGCCAGTATTAATAGTGGAGGAAGAAACCGGGAAATCACCCGAAAGAACCACCGACCCACGAGAAGCTACTGGCAAGCTTTCTCACATATCCACATTCGCCGAATCCTAGACTCGAACCCACGCAGACAGAGGTGAGATGGCAGTGATCCGTAACGGAGAGCGCTTTAGACCACTCGGCCACTCGGAGCCCCAGTAGTAGAAGTAGTAGTAGTAGTAGTAGTAGTAGTAGTAGTAGTAGTAGTAGTAGTAGTAGTAGTAGTAGTAGTAGTAGTATGCTATTATTGTCGTGTTTATATAAAGAAAAGCAATAACCACAGGGGTGGCTTAAGGCTTTGGGTGACTGGTGCACTTCATTCTTGGAGGGCCAGGGACACTTATGATTATAGGTGGTCTATGGTATAAAGAAGAAATGTTACAGGGTATATGAGTAAAACTTGTTTTGCTTGTGGAATAAGTTTACAGATAATTGTTTTGGGGAACAATTTTTTCAAAACAACACAGATCTAAACAAAAGGAACATCAAACATTTAAACAATTCTTCCACTTGCTGTATTCTTTCACCTTGAAACTATGTTGATGGAAAAAGTATTATACTAATTCAAAGAAGAAAGGCGAAGGTATTCAAATTTAACTTTTGTAAACAAATGTTGGGTATTATGATAACTATATTTCGCTTTCTGCAAAAGTCGCCGTCAATAGCAAAATTATTTAATTTAATTTAAAAAGATTCCACTTTAAATCGACGTTTTGCAAACCCAGACCTAATATTCCATTCTGTTAATCAGGCCTGCCAATAATCAGGCCTAGATCGTGTCGAGTTCTAATTACCAGGTCTAAATCATGTCCCATTCTGTTAATAAGCCTAAACTAAGCCCCATTCTATTAACCAGATGTGAACCATGTCCCATTCTACTAACGAAACATAAACCTTGTACTATTCTATGAACCAGGCCTAAACCATATCCCACTCTATTAACCAGGCCTAAACCATGTACATTTTCTACTACCCAGGTCTAAACCATGACCCACTCTATTAACCAGGCCTAAATCATATCCCATTATAGCCCATTTCATACCGGATTTAACCGAGTTGCTCCGTAATTATCCGAAAAACCTCCCGAGTCAATTTATGCCCCAGCCAATCAAACGCTGGTAGGCATCTGTACATAACAAAATGGCATACATTGTTTTTTAGACGTATCAGATTAAAACAAATTAAGAAATGCCCGCTACCTGCCCGCTAAATTCCTGGGACTCATGCAGCTTTACCGTCGAAAAATATTCCAGGTTTGTTAAACTGCGGATTAATACGAAAAATTCCTTTGATTGGTAAACGAAATGCGGTGTTATGGTAAAAAAAAGGGATTAAATTTTTAACATCGACACCGTTTCCATACTCGCATGTGTATGTCCAGATGTAAACAGGTCATAGCTACTCTCTCGTATGGCTATAAAATCCAGAAAATGAGACAGAATGGTTCCAATATTAAAATTTCGTCAATATCTGTGGCATCATCGTTGTTGAATAGGCATTTGTTTAACTCTATAAACGAAGCTGAAGTAGTTGGAAAAGTTGATGCTAATGCTGAATTGTCCGCCTTGTTTTGACCACTAGTCTGGTCCCCTGCTTAGTATTCTCCCTGCGATGCACTCCGCTATACTATACTAGAAAGCATACTAAGCAGGGGGCCAGACTATTTGCCTACCAGCTATCGATTGGATATTGTGGTCAGTTGACCACCCGCCACGTGATCAGAATTCCGAGCAAATTACGAAGTTCGCCGAAGTCTCCATGAAATGGTCTATATTCACCAGAACTAAACCATAAATAAAATCCTTCAGGAGAGTTTTCATTTGATCAAGACGTAACTTTAAAATTTGTCATTACAATTTTGAGTGAATAAATGCATAAGATTACTCCATCCTACGTGCATGGTAGTTAGCATCGCCTAGTGCCACCAAAATTCCGAGTTGTGCTGTTTTTGATTAATTTCCACATTTTACCTAGGTTTGCACTTAAATAAAAAAAAGAGTAGGGGTCCCGAGTGGTCTGAAGCGCTCTCCGTTACGGATCACTGCCATCTCACATCTATCTGCGTAGGTTCGAGTCTAAAATTCGGAGAACGTAGATATGTGAGAAAGCTTGCCAGTAGCTTCTCGTGGGTCGTTGGTTCTTTCCGGTGATTTTCCGGTTTCTTCCTCCACCATTAATACCGGCCGCCATGTATAGCCTATCGTGTGCTGACAAATGGCGTTAAGCCCCAGAACAACAACACAAAAGAGTAGACTGCGTGACGCATACTACCCCTCAAATTGCACCTGCTTTCATCTGAACTTCGAGAACAGTCTGAACCAGTCCGTCCGCCCATTTTAAAAGTCAAAGTCTAATGAATAATATCATTCAGATGACATGAATTCAGTGTAACTTAACTACCATTAATGATTTCGAAAGGGCCGAACATTTATTGCATTTTATTTGATTATTTAATTTTCCAATGAACAAAAACTGTAAGTTCTATATAAAATGCAGAAGAAAATGAAAGAGACAACAAACAAAAAAGTTATTTGCGATTACCGGTAGATTAGGAGGACATTAGACTTTTACTCATGCAAGGACCAATAATACCGTGAGAAGGCACGTGATTTTATTCTGTTCCTTTTCAAGCAAGTTCACGGAAAATTAATTTCGGAGAATTAACATTCCAAGTGACAAGAATAAATAAGTAGAATCCCCAGTAATTATCACAACCAACACTGCCATTTAAAAAAAAATCAAATCACCACGGCCTGCAAACAAAAATTAACGAAATTAAGAATGTCATTCGTGAAATGCCCATGTTGTTATGTCAACAGTCAGCAAGTCATAAATTTCCTAGCACGGAAATTCCCAAAGGAAATTAACATTTTTCTCTGTCTTTGCCGACAAGTCAGAAATAAACTATTCAGGGAAATCCATTGGAGGGATTCTCTTGGGGAATTCCCATGTTGCTTAATATAATATCGATTCTCTGTATTTATAAATAGGCACAAAGATTTATGTGAGTAAGAGAAAACAAACAACAAAAAAAACCCGCAGCAGATCCGTTGGCTTTGAACCTTTCCGTTTTATCTCCAAGTGTGCCTGATTTAAGAACTAGGAGGTCATTCTGTAATTCAAAACCTCTTTGAGTAAATGTGTGTGTGAGTGTGTGTGTGTGTGTGTGTGTGTGTGTGTGTGTGTGTGTGTGTGTGTATGCGATTTGAATTTTAACGCAGCTTGAATAATTTTAAAATCTCTTTGAGCCTTACGGTTGCAAGTAGCGAATAATGTCTTTAGTTCTCATAGACATTCTTCGTTCTTTATAACTATGAAACTTTGGATTTCATCAATGTAAATGAATGTGTACACCTTATTAATTTGATTTAATAAAGCATTTATAATTTTTATTTGGAAAAATTTAGGCATGCCGATTTCTCTTGTCATAAGCACCATTCGGAAAGCGTGAGCATTGTATTGGACATTAAATGGTAAAGATCTAGTAAAGTGAAAGTGAAAGCAAAACACCAAATGATACAATATCGATAAGATATTGATGCAATTATCTATTGCTAATATTATATGTTGTTATTATTTGTGAAAGATAAAAATTCACTGAACATCGTACCATCTAAACAATGATTTTTAAAAAAAAATACTTCTGGTCTGCAAATAGACGGGTTTGTAAACTTAATCCCTTAATAGCGGATATTAAAATGATACACATATTGTGAGTCACTGGTCATGTAACGTGGTCTGTGATTGGCCAATTGAGGTTGCCTTCTACAGATAGCAACTAATTCATCTTTATGCTAGTATTTGTTCAACACATTGCTTCGGATAGCTAAATATGTCGGTCGTCAATTCAGAGCAAAGTGGTTCCACTACCCTTCCCTAGAGAAGATGGCAATCTGAGTGCTATATATGAACCTTCAGGCACATATTTAAAAAAATAAAAAAAATAACTTATAAGATTTAAGCAAATTATTTGTAACATTTAGAGAATGGAAATTGCCTTACCTTCCTCGGTTATGTTAGCTACTAAACAGATGTAAAGCATGAGATAGGGAGACCAATTAGAGGATGTGGTATGGAATATCTGATTTGCAAAAAAAATATTCCTTCAGGGAATGTTTAATTTATGAATTATTCCTTCAGGGAATGTTTGATTTGTGAATTATTCCTTTAGAAAAAGCTTGATTAGTAAAATAAATTCCTTCGGGTAAATGTTTGCATCCAGTACATGTTTGGTTTACAGGTATTTAACGAGAAATATATGACAGCTAGCATGTGCTTAACTGTAAAACATGTGATAACAAAAGAGCAACATCAACGGTATGCCATGGATATCATGTTTTCATGAGCTGTCAGGAGCAAAACATGCGATAAAAGTATACGGCATGAGATAATAAGTGTAAAACGAGAGAAAATAATAGATTACGTGCATATGAAGACATCAACATTTCCTTCTTGGTCACTGTAAAAAGTTAGAACAGTCCTATTAACTCGAAATAATCTACAGTTATTTACCGCATCGAACAGAAGCACAAAACATGGTCTCCAAGATATATTGTTGAATCCAAATTATGTTAAATCGGAGAGCAGTGAATATATCCATGCAATAATACACAACTGACTCAAAAACATTTTGGTATGAAATATATACAAAATATTACATACTAAAAACAGTGTCATTAACAAATGGAAATTAAAGAAATCAATGATTCAGACGAACAATATTTTTAAGAAAACTAAGTTTGCTGTTTTTAATTACGAGTATGTAGAATGAGAATGATAAAATCAACAATTTTGTGTGTGTGTGTGTGTGTGTGTGTGTGTGTGTGTGTGTGTGTGTGTGTGTGTGTGATGCAAAGTATATACCCACCTCCAAATCATGTAGATTCTTAAGTACGGCTGTACATCCAAAAGCAGACTTGTCGAACACAGTGGAATTAAACCTGTTTTAACATAATATTTCTGAACAAAAATATTTTAACAAATAGATCCTTAATCTAATATTGTATTAATGGAATCGAATACACCAAACTATCAACAAGAATTCTGACAAGATAACGTGTCTACATTTAGTAATAGTTCACATTTTCGCAATAATGAAATAAACCAAGGAAAGCAGATCATTGTGACATATTTATCCCAAAATAGACCTAAACAATAGCTTTATAGGCATTATCATAAGAGCAGAGGCTAGTTTGTTATATATATATATATATATATATATATATATATATATATATATATATATATATATATATATATATATATATATATATATATATATATATATATATATATATATATTGTGCTTAATATTTTTCTGTGATTTAGGGTTGTGCCTGGTTGATTATTGTCATGATTCTAAAAGGAAACAAGATGCTCACTTGGATTTTAATTCGAGACCTTGCCTTGTTTGTAAATTACTGGGTCTTTCCGTAGATTCTATAAGTAGAAAATGTGTATATGGTAACTTTATAAACAAATAGTCATTCCTGATTTATGATAAATGTATTAATTGTTTTCAAATATATTTTGAGTGGAATGTTTTTTTTTAAATTATTATTTGGAATTACAAAGTGCTCATTAACGTTTTGGACTAAACCACTACTTTGAGATTATCGAGGACTCGTATCAAGACATTCCGGATTATATCATTGCGGTACATAAGGATATTCAAGATTATTGGACTTCATTCCGAACATTCTATACCTTTGGACTTGTGATTTGACTTTTATGGTTATTTGAGATTTAATTCACAATACTGTAAATTCCTTATAAATTTTCACTTTTTATTTAAAAGGAAAATAAATTATTTGTTGATGTTACTAAACTTATCGACTTGACTTCCTTTATATTACTTATTTTAAATTCAGGAGTCGTGACACGTTCTTTTAAGAAAGTAATACATTGGTCACTTTCCAGAATATCTGGACTTATTTTGACTCAAATAAAGCGTAGTATATCACTGGTGATTGAATGTGGCTCCAGCATGACGGCTGAGAACCAATCTCTCCTCCAGATCAAAGTCTGCGCCATCCACTGCAACCTTAACGCCCTTCCACTTAACAACAATGACAGTGGGAAGGGAATCAGGCCCCTATTTTATGCGACTATTATTGCCCTGTGAGCTCATTATAAAGAATGAGGTGTTTACTTGACTCTTCATCGGAGCCATAAATAATGGTATGTGTAGACCAGACGGCTAAAATACAATACCGGATGTTGTATTTTTGAGAATACCTTTGAAGTAGCATCATCTGGGACATATATCACTGCTTGATTATCGGGGTCAAAGGTTAATAATGCCTCCGTAAATTTGCCAATAGAAAGGAGCAAAAATATTAATAAATGCAAAACTGTTAAAAGATTCTCACAGTAAGTGTTCATGAGTCCACGCAAATGACAAAATCGATTCTTTTTAATGCATTCCTCAGTTGGTACTTTGAGTACCGCCTGGTCAATTCAGTGTAACAAGAAATTAATTATCCAATCATATGTTTATAATAGGAAAATGTACAATGGAGAAAAACAGGAAGCTGCTGAGTGAGTTTATCGTTGTATTGATTGGTTGTTATATTGACAAATGACCGATCTCCACCGACATACCTACCACATTCGAGATTCAAATACTTTATTAACCAAACAATTTAAGTTTTATAAGAATCATTACATAATACGGAAATTGTTTTATTGGGACAAGTAGTTAAGGGATTGTTCTCACTGTATAACATGGACAAATTCGGATTGCTAGAACTTCACAATCTCTCATTAAAATATCCTGAAAGTAATTATATATATATACCACTAACAACTAGGCCGCCTGAGCAGTTTGTGTACCTCATAACCAACAAATTTAACTTAATAGAGTCGACAGGCTATTGCAGCTGTGTATCATTGATATTATGAACACTGTAGAAAGATCCCAAAGAAATGGTAAACAAACCATTACGATGAACCATATTCTTGTAGGTTACTTGGTGCAAGTTTAGTTTTAAGATTTTCATCCAACCCAAATTGTTTTTTCTCTCACTCCATATTTCTGGGTATGCTGCCCCTTATGCATGACATAGGACAGGGGAACGGAAGAAAGGATTGTGATGCTATAGTGTATAGAGTTAAATTCATATAATGTGACTGGGTGGGACATCATGCTGCATGTCTGTGGCATGATGACCCAGTGCTATATATCAATATAAACTGCAACACTGCAGACATCGTAGCGATATAACTGAAAAATTGTTAAAGCTACGTTAAAAATCATAATCACTATATATATATATATATATATATATATATATATATATATATATATATATATATATATATATATATATATATATATATATATATATATATATATATATATATATATTGTTCACTTATTTTACAAAAGGTGGATCAATATTTTAAAAATATGGTGGATCAATTTTTGAAAGTTACAAAAAGAAAATCAAAATTTCATCATAGGAACTGACTTGGTGATAACATAAACATACTTTCATTTTATTTACACGTGTTCTTTGAGCAGGCGATTAATTCTTTCCTTTGATTGAAGCTGAAACTTAACTTTTTGTTTGCGCTACCAAGAAATAACCATAAAAATCTATATATCTGATTTAGCAAAATTACAACCAGTATACAAAAGCATTTAGTTTTTAGTTTAGCAATTATTGTGGAAACCTTTGCTACTACTCTCTCGTTCTTTACTTTAAAATCGAATTTCTTGGATATGCCTGTTCTGTTTAATACGGCAATTAAGAATCTCTATCTTGAAATCTATCGACAAATTTCACTTGCAACTGAGTTTGTTTTGTCTACCAATGCTTCTTACCCAAATTCCTTATTCTCCAATTCTGCATATTGCATTTTACTCACTTTTACTAAAAACTTTTATTCTGTTTGGAAACATTCCCAGGGCCCGTCTGACCATATAGACGAATTAGGCAATCGCCTAGGGCGCCAGGTTTTAAGGGGTACCAAATTAGATTAAAGTGAAAACCTCTTTGGCCGGCGCTGTACTTGCACACGTCATCTCCAGAAGGGATGTGTGTCAGTGTTTACAGGTGCGAAATCTCAGAGTTAGAATCAGTGGCGCTGTAAAGTACTATGTATTTGTTTAAATGATAATTGACATTAAAGACTGTTCTGCCACTACCCACATGCTAAATTATTAAAAAATTCTAGTATGAAGCCGGAAGATTGTTATCTATTAAAAAATTGACTGCATCGTGAATATCAGATAATATTTTGGTCAGTTTTGATAAAATAGATTTAGTCTACATACATTTCCATTGAGGATCTGTGTAAAGAATACACAATACTAATATCAGTTTCTTTGTTGTGAACTTTTACAGTGCGTCTTGATTGAACTCTTTCCTTTGCTAAACACTATAGTATATTGCATTAACAAGGGTCAAGGAGTTCAGCTTGTGGTCAATAAAGCTTCATTTTACCTATGCGCTAACTGAATAATCGCGTTGGGATTCTTTCTTCTCCATTACGGCGTGGGACCAGAAATGGCGCCATGATTTCTATCATGGACAAAGCTAGATTGCTTAGATCAATACTTCATTTTGCAAGGCCGTTAGAGGCCATGCGATTTATTGGAACTAAAGAGATCACACTAATAACACTGGACATATCCTACCGCAAGGCCAAAATATGCTAATGTGTTATGACAGTGCTTCTCTGTACTATACGTTGCAGGCGCCAGTAACTGACTTGAGTGTGCTCAACTATGGAGTCATGGAACCAATGATTCTGAAGAATGGGAACCTGTCTACGAATGGGTGGGGGAAAAAAAACCAGAGTATATATGGGTTTAGCTTGCCAGAATTGGTTGATAATGAAAGGAATATTTTAGTAGAAAGAATCTTTTGATAGCTTATCCTAGTTGTAAATATAAAAAAAACCCAACAAAACAACATAATTCTTGTTTTATTGATAGAAGTTCAGTCCCTTTATTACCTTGAGTTCGGAAGAATCATTACTGAAATGAGCGCCTGTCCAGAAAATGCCGCGACTCGTGTAGCTTTCTCTACACAGAAGCTGTCATCAAGGATGATTCTCTACTGATTAATATAAGTTTGATCATGAACACTGGGAAATATAAATGATGAATTTTTAATATTATGGCGTTTGCATGGGTCCACGATGGCAACGGAATTAGTACTCTGTCTTATGTAAATGTGATCACGAACTGATCTGAATCTGCAAATGCATTAAGTTCCACTTGTAAGTTCAAAGAATGCAATCGTCTAAATTGAATAAGGAAGAATAACTCTCACTGAAGCATTATTTCCTATTTCTGTTGCAATTGCGTGGACAAAAGACGCCAAATTTAACACTTATATTTGCCTCAATCCCATTAAAAATCAGATGTAACGATACTACACGAACTTCTGACAGCGACCGCTTAGGAGCCATGTTCTTGTTGTTGTTGTTGTTGTTGTTGTTGTTGTTGTTGTTGTTGGGCTTAACGCTATTTTTCAGCACACGATAGGCTATTCATGGCGGCCAGTATTATGTGTGGAGGAAGAAACCGGGAAATCCGCGGAAAGAACCAACGACCCACGAGAAGATACTGGCAAGCTTTCTCACATATCCACATTCGCCGAATCCTAGACTCGAACACACGCAGACAGATGTGAGATGGCAGTGATCCGTAACGGAGTCATGTTCTAGCGACATATTTTATTACCATAATGACTAATGTTATCAACCAATCAAATGAGGTCGTATATCTTTGTGTTTGGAGAATGAGCAGAAGAGCTTGAAAGTGTACCGAACGATCAGATTCACTTTCAGATTTGTTGAAAGATGTATTTCCATTGGTTTGATTCAAAAGTCACCAGAACATGACCATTAAGATTATAATGCCATTTAAAATTATGTCATTATTACCTCGACTCGTACATAGAAGTACACGTATACTTTAATACAATTTGTTCGTATGGTTGTATTGGTGTAATGCATTTTGAGGTCATCCTATACCTTAAACGTAGCCCCCGTTTTGAGGTTTGATGATATACCTTTGGGGTCAGCTAGGGGACAGCTTACATAAATTTCTAAAAACTATCGTGTTCTATGTCTCACATATCCTATAACTCGCACGCGTCATAAATGGCCCAGGTGTCAACAAATGTAAATCTGGGACATTTGGGTAATTACCCGGTGTCATTCCCTACCCTTAAAACTTGACCCTTAGACCATGACATAAAAGCTCATGGGTTCCCCAACCTTTACGTATATACATGACCTTCCTGGGGATAAAATGACAAAATTGTACAAGCAACAGATGAAGTTCCTGGGTCATTACTTGAAAATCTCACAACAATCTACATAATTGCTATGTATAAAATGACAAGTACACATAACTAAATGACAAATGCACGTAATTAAATGACAGTTGCCCTGGCGCAGTCATTGCCAGGACGCGCGAGCTTCGGAGTCTAAATTGGGAACTACGTCTTTGACAAACACATAATTCTACATAACTATGGGATAGCATCTTGTAAACCGAAACTGCGTTATCCTTTAGAGTTATAAACAAACATCAAACCATTAATGTAATCGGTTATTGTGCTTTTATTTAAACTTGAAATTAGAAACTTGATTTGGGCTTTTAGAAAATAAGTTTAATTTTCCATTTTGACTGATGTATGACAGATTACTTACCTGTCTTCTTCGATTCGAGAATAAAAAAATGTGCTGCTCTTGTTTCGCACCTGTCTGATTATGGAAGAAAGGTGTTATACTTGTGGTCACTTTGGATCAAGAGGCGACTAACGAAGAAATGATCAAAGAATATCTGACATTAATTACTTACTTCTGAAAGAATGTGGTGAAGAAACAACAAAGTAATCTAAATCCATTAAAGAGAAGTCATAATGTCTTTGATCTAGCAAGGTCTTTTCTTTTCATGTGGTAGACCAAAGGATGGATGGAGTGGTTGAAGTGTCATAAATGGTAACACCATAAATATCAGCATTACATTTACTTAGACCTATAACGGTGTAGAGTGCAGATTTAAAAGAAAAAGACAAAAATTTAAGTAGTCTAAGCATTTGTACAAGTACATTTAACTTATATTCTTGAATGCACACGTACAGTCCTCGGAAGATGAACTTCTTCCTATGGACGAATCGGGGTTTTCACGCAACTGAATTCTGAGGTGAGTTAATTTTGACATCGTCCTGGTGCAATATTTTGTAGTTAATTTTCGCACTACATTCTATCGTGATCAGTGTGGTATATGACCATTAAGATTGACGTATGGGCTATGCTAGCAATGAATTGGCAGCATGTAATAGTCAACCTCTCACGTGTGAGGAGGGGGCATAATATAAATTTAATTAGATTCCGCTCATTAACGGTGAGTCAGGAATGTTGACGCCAGGTAGTGTTGAGGAAAATGACCAATATAAGACAAACCACAGCCAATTTTTTTGGGGAAAAAATGTTGGCCTCTTATGAAACAGGTGTAACAGAATGATATTTTCACGACTGGTCATAAATAAAGGCGGTCTAAAGAATGCTGTTTTGACTTCAATGGGAAAGTTTAATAAAAATGTTGACGGTTAAAGAAAATAATCCTAATTTACTAATTTAAACAAGTGTGTGTGCGCGCGCGTGTGTGTATGTGTGTGTTCTCATAAGAAAATAAAAGTTTTAAGTAATATCCTTCGCGAAATTAGTCAGTCTGTTTCTGAGGGAAACCATAGTTTAGCTCCTGGAAATAAAAAAGGTATTTCCCGTCAGATTGTCCAATGGGCGTGTGCTGGAAAGTTGAGAACACGAAAAGAAATTAAGCTGCAAAAAAGAGTGAATCTCAATAAAGCACCAGGTTTGTCACAACTGCATGCAATATGTTCATTGGTGTTTTTAATTATGTGTTGAATCTATATATTTTAAATTCGTACCTAAAATTTTCCTTGAGTTCAGAAAATAATTTTACGTTCGTCTGTCTTGAATGCAATAAAAATCATATAGTGTTGGCTTTTCATGCATTATGCTGATGCGCATTGTGAAAATTAATTTTAGTTGTTCTGGATATTATAGGACTATTACATGCATTCTTCTGATACGAATTGTTAGAAGTAAATCATTCGTCTTTAATGATTTGTATCATGAATAAAGAGAATGTATTATCTATGTCTAGAAATGTATGACAATTAATCGCAAAGGAATGTAGTTAGAACAACAATGGGAGTCCATTAATTCGTTGTTTAATTAAGTGAATTCTTTAAAACCGAGAATCAATCGTATTAGTATTGGGAATATGTATTGACTGATATAGTTCAGTTAGTGATTTTTAGTACATATATTATATAGTAGGGTGTGATTGTTTAAGAGATGTGTGTGTGTGTGTGTTGATTTGGGTTTTAACGTAGCTTTAAAAGTTTTAAGTCATATCACTACGATTCCTGCCGTTTGACAGATTTATAAGGATGTCTGGCACTGGGGCATCTTGTTGCAGACATGTAGTATCATATCCCACCTAATCACATTATCGTGATACCGGGTTGACCAATCCTAGCACTAACCTCTTAATGCTGAGTGCCGAGCGAGGCGGCTCTTAGTACCATTTAGTACCATTTTTATGAGTCTTTGGTATGACTTGGTCGGGTTTCAAACCCCCGACCACCCGCATTCTATGAGGTCTAATCATGTCATGTTTCCAGAAGGAATGCGAGGAAAAGATATTAATTTATGATAATAAAGTTGTGAATGTGTATTAAGTGGCGAACTAACCATTAGCTTAATTCTGTTAAATTACGATAAAGCGATCTGACTTTTAAAAATGATCTCAGAAGGGAAACAACTTAATACGTATTCAGGTTGGGTATTATATTTATTTTTAAGGAAAAATAGCTTCTTACCTGTACTGAACAGTGGAAAACAGTTTTGCCTGGAACCAAGACGGTTGACGAATCGATGGAGACCAGCTGTCACCAACAGCGATTTGGAAAATACCAGAAGCAACCAGCTCATGTTGACATGCCAACAATCTGAGTTCAATCAGTCACTATTTTTCGGTGTAACAGAACGGCTAATTGACTTTCGCATAAATTTTGTTAATCTGTTTCTTAAGTGAATCATTCAAATGTCAAGTTCAATTTCATTTTGCGTGTGTGTGTATGTGTTGAATTTGACTTTGTAACATGGGTGCTTAAGATGCTGTCGTACTACAGTAAAAACACAAGTGATAGCAAATACAACGCATCTCCAACAGAGATTTATTTTAACAGTTTGACCGCATCAGCCTAAAAGAACAAAAATGCGCATTTCCAAGTTCAGAAACAAACTTGATTAATGAAGACCCCGTTCGTAGGTTAATGAATGTCTTAGAGGGTGGGGTGTAATTGCAACATTTATAGCAGTAAGATTTTTGCAATTAAATTACAGACTGCCTCTTCTCGTGAGGCTGATTATCAAAGTAAATGAGATATAATAAATTTCCCTGGGGATTAATTATTTTACTTTAAAAACAATTATGGCGAATCTTAATTGGCGAAATCTTCAATCGACGTGGAAATTGATGAGTTTAAAAAGTAGCAAGACTACCAATTTTCTACCGTGGGCATTTTCAATAACTTCGAAGATTGAAACAATAAAAATTCTGAAATTAAGTGATATTAAATTCTGTAGGAAGACTGGATTCAAAACATTAGGCAAAGTAATCTACTAATGTTGCCCCCTCCCAAAAAAGATAGAAAGTTATTAAACTAAAAATATCAAAGGTCTGTATGGATGAGTATGGCCAACACAGTTTCTGCGTTTCTTTATGGACTAACAGTTGATTCTAAAGTGAATGAAAATTGTCAGTGACTGGGATTTATACGTCGTATCTGGTCTCTAATAGTTGAATATATTCTGGTCGAACGTATCGATTTCCTCCCTTTGATATATGAGTTTATTGCTGTGAACTCAATTAAGAACATTCATGATGATGTACCGCCATAGAACATTTTAGACGGGTTGATGAAACGCGATTTGTATAATAAGTTTCGATATAAAAGATATCGTAAAGACCCAGGGTGATAACACGAGCCTACCTAATCCCTCCAGGACTTAGCGGGAGTGAAAACAATAGAAGCAAATGGAAAATTCGGAGGGTCAATAAATCAGAAAGTTTCATTTGAAATCTTTTAATTTATAGATTAAGTATGAACTAGAACACATTTAGACCTTGTACTCCGGTGAATAAAATGCACGAATTTACTTCATCTTTATATGCAAATGCATTCAACTAATGCACCTGTAAAACCCTAAAGCTTTGATCAAGCCGATGATATCATTGGTCTCCATTAAAGCTTTACAATGCACCTGTAAATCCCTAGTGCTTTCTTCAGGCCAAGGATATACATTTTTGTCGCCATTTAGGCCTTTATATACACCTGTAAATCCTTAATGCTTTAATCAGGCCAAAGATATAATTTGTCTCCATAGGATGCATGATCAAGACACAATTAATATAGTTTCAACAGGCACGTGTTTTGTCCGTTCTTTAAAAATCTAAGGGAACAAACGATTTGTTGTATCTGACATTAAACTTTGATTAAAATGGGTCCAGTGTAAAAGTGCATCAAATCCTAAGGGCTGATATTTTGATTGATATATGATGCCATTCCTCGCATAATGCATTTTCGTTACTGCATCGTATCGGAAATAATTTGTTATAATAAATAAACAAATACGTCAAAGATTTGTGCCTTGTATAAGATGCAATTTATTGCGTATGCCCAACTGATCACTTCTATTTAGGCTTTATAGGTTTGCGAATTACATGTAAGATTACTTAACACTGAAACTGAAGAGATTGACAAAATGTCACATAATAAATGAGGCAAGACTCCTCAATCCTTCTTACATTATAAGTCTCTAATTTTTGTTACGTGGATATCTTATTTCAATACAGTTTAAAATGTATAACGTCTTTTGTTTGCATCATTGACCTTCTGGTACTATACATGTTTACCTTTATATGGAAGAGTGAATATTTCAAACTGTTTTTGCAATTCATTATTTTCATGCCTTTTTACATAATATGTAATATCCACTATAGAGCGTTTAATCTTATACATACATACATACATACATACATACATACATACATACATACATACATACATGCATGCATGCATGCATGCATGCATGCATGCATGCATGCATGCATGCATGCATGCATGCATGCATGCATGCACGCACGCACGCACACACACACACACACACACACACACACACACACACACACACACACACACACACACACACACACACACACACATACATACATACATACATACATACATACATACATACATACATACATACATACATACATACATACATACATACATACATACATACATACTATACCTTATGAATATTTAAATAATGCTTAGCGTAGCATTCAGTGAATTTTGAAATCCCCTCTGGATACAAGCAGAAAGAGGGGAAGAAGTTCAGTTGGTTATATTTCTGAGAAACTGTTTCTAATGGTAAGCATACTTTACAATAAGCTCTGTTATATGAAACGACGGAACTAAAATTGGATTAGACATACTCATTGTATAATAGGCGCACGAAAATTACGTGGGTAATTATCCCAAGCATCTTTCCGCAATGATCAATTTTACTCCTTACGTGAATACTAATTCTATTTGCATTGTCTATCAGAAATGAGAGAAAACAATCTCATTTACCACAGATGTGCAGAGATAAGCTGCTACGAATACATCCATCTGGGAAAATCTCAAGTTTCACACAATTTCCTTTCCCTTCCCTCCATCATCATCATTATCATCAGCAGCAGCCATTAACTGCTTAACAAAGAGTTGCAGAAGATAAGGCACGTGTATAACAAGCAAGACGTCTTTTCATATTAATAACATTAACTATCCAGTAGGGAAAGAAAATGAGCTTTACTTCAGTGGTTTGAACTCCAAGTATTTTTAATCTCTTTCACCATAGGTACCAATTCCGTTATGTCATATTTGATGTTTCCTTTATTGATGACCGTCGTATCTGAGGCAGTAAATTCTCTGTATTTTTATTCATCGAAAACGTACCACAGTTTAACATGATTTCTTTTACAGAACGTTTGCATTTTAATGATAACACAGACGATTTTTGGTAACACTTTTGGGAACGTCATAACAGTCAATTTTATGTCTGATTTGCAATTGTTTCGCCCTAGCATTGATGGTTGTTTTAACGGCAAAGACAATGCAGGAAGAATGATCACGTTCAAAGAACCAGGATTAAAAAATATATACTGCCGAACCTGGCTTAATGAAATTTCCAAGGTCGACTGAAAAGATCAGGGAGGTATTTCCCAGCAGGCTGTGCTGTAGTTAAGTTTCTGTCAATAAGAGCCATCATCACAGGAACCAGGTCAGTTAAAATGTTACATTAGGAACACCAGCGCAAAACTGAAGGCGACACAGACTCAAGAATGAAGATGTTAATAAACGTGGTCTTTAAATGTAATTTGTCTTTATTAAAGAGGTGTTCCGAATGATGATCGGATTTGTCACAAATTTAAATGGATAAAGCTCTTTGCTTGCCAGGATGATCACCGATGTGTGCCTGAACACTTTTCACGAAACATAAATAGCTTCCGATGATTAACAAATATAAAAGAAAAAGAAATTTAAGAAGAATGAAAATTTAATACCGATCCCAAGAATATTTTTCCCAGGGAGATTTGTCTTGATTAAAAGAGTGCTTAAAAAGTTTGTTAAATTTCCTATATATTTGTCATCCATTAATCCCTATATGATTCAAGACATGTTTTAACATCTGGTTAGAAATTACAAGGATTCATGATTGGTAAATTGTACGTACATGTTTTGTGGCCATACAAGGTTTTTATTTCCTTCTTTATTCCTCTCCTTTTTTATTCTTTATTTGTTTCTTGTTTTTCAGTATTCCTTTTGTGGTTCTAACCATAGGTACACAGTATTCTGACAGATACATCCTTTCTTGTTCTCTTTATATTCTGCTTGAGTTGAATTCAAATCTTACTGATAAGATTTTATTAAAGTTCATTAACACAGTTAACACAGTCTATTAACAGCAAACACCGTGCATTAACACAGTTAAGAAAGCTCATTAATATAAATCAACTTAAAATATATTTTAAGAAATTGCTCTAAAGAGTAACAATATATTTTTGATTTTACATTTTTATATGTAATGTTACAGACCGAACACTGTTACATATTGAACACGATGTTACAGATATACCAGTGTTATAGGCTGAACATATTATTATGGACTAAACAGTGTTAGAGATTAAACACAATGCAATGGAGTGAATACAATCTTGAACACGGTGTTACTGATGTACCAATGTTATAGGCTGAACACATTGTTATGGACTGAATACAGTGTTATATACTGAACACAGTGTTATAGATTAAACACAATGATATGGATTGAACATAGTGTAATAGATTGAACACAGTGTTATAGACTGAATACATTGTTATATATTGAACACGGTGTTACAGATATACCAGTGTTATAGGCTGAACACAGTTTTATGGATTGAACAATGTGTTATATACCGAACACATTGTAATAGACTGAACACAATGTTATGGACTGAACACAGTGCTATGGACTGAATAATGTGTTATAGACTGAATACAGCGTTATAGACTGAACAGTGTTATAGATTAAACACAATGTTATAGACTAAACACAATGTTATGGACTAAACACAATGATATAGATTGAACACAGTGTTATAGACAGAACGCAGTTATATATTAAATACATTTTTTATGAACTGAACACAGTGTTATGGACTGAACACATTTTTATGGACTCAATACAGTGTTATAGATTAAACATATTTTATGGACTAAACACAGTGTATAGATTGAACACAATGTTATTGACTGAATACAGTGTTATAGATGGAACAAAATATTATGGACTGAACAATGTTATAGATTTAAGTAAGTGTTATATATTGAACACATTTTTATGGACTGAACACAGTGTTATGAACTGAACACATTTGTATGGACCGAATAGTGTTATAAATTAAACACATAATTATGGACTGAATACATTGCTATAGACTGAACACTATATTATAGATTGAACACATTTTAATGGACTGAACACAGTGTTATAGATTTAAGACATTTTGATGGAATGAAGTTTTAATTTGAAAGAATCTTACTCAACCTGGAAAGTTCGAGGTACGATTTTTAAATTTTTACACTTGCGACACATTTAGCACTTTCTGATATATAAAATGCAAAGGTATACGTAATTTCTTTTGTCGAAAGAAGCGGAGTGAAAAACATTTGTTGTTCGTCCTTCTTTCTCGAAGACGACGATGACTTCACGTCTGGGCTAGTCTGTGAGTGCGCAGATGGCTGGAGAGGCCAATCCGAAGTGTCTAGGGCAATGAAGGCCTGGGCCTGGATCGATTGAGGGTTGGCGCTGTCTCTGCTCTTCATCTGCCGGTGTTTTTGTTTGGCCTCAATGATCCCTTGATCTTCAAAAGCATCAGCGCCTGAATTGATCTGTTTGCGCCAGGCATCGCAGTCTTCGGCAAGCTGCTCCCATCTGTCTGGATCAATGCCACATGACTTCATTGAGGCTTTGAGCATGTCCTTCTATCGCTTCTTTTGGCCTTCTCTGGAACGCTTGCCTTCAGTTACTTCCCCATAAAACAGTCTCTTCGGGATGACATATGACATCAGTCATATGTCAGACATGGCCAGCCCAGCGGAGCTGTGATCTTCTGATCATGTCATGGATGCTTATCATCTCAGCTCTCTGGAGAACTTCTGTGTCAGGAATTTTGTCATGCCATTTGATGTGAAGCAATTTTCTGAAACAGTGCATGTGGAAGGAATTTAGCTGTCTTTCATGACGAATGTACACCGTCCATGTCTCACAGGCGTACAAGAGAAAGGTCAGTACTACTGCGCGGTACACCTTGATCTTGGTTTTCAGTCTGATTCCTTTTCTATTCCACACAGAGTTGTGGAGTCTGCCGAAAGCTGCACTTGCGCGAGCAATCCTGAGGGTGACCTCTTCATGGATGGAGACTGTGCGTGACAAGGTGCTGCCAAAGTAGATGGACTTGTCAGCAACGGCGAGCTTCTGGTCATTGACAGTAACGTTTGGTTCAGTGTAGGGGATTGAGAGTGCAGGCTGGTACATGATTTCCGTCTTCGTCGTATTTATTGTGAGTCTGAAGTCTATGCAGGCGTTGGAGAAGCGATCCATACTTTCTTGCATGTCAGACTAAGTACAAGCATTTTAAGCACAGTCGTCAGCAAAGATGAGGTCGCGAATGGTTTCTTTATGGACTTTAGTCTTAGCCCGCAGTCTTCTCCGGTTGAAGATGTTCCCATCTGTCCTAAACCGGTTATCGATCCCAATGTCAGCCTCATGGAAAGGGTCGATCCGCATCGCTGTGAACATCACGCTGAACAGGGTCGAAGCAAGAGCACAGCCCTGTTTGAAACAATTTGTCACTAGGAAGGGCAGGGATAACTCTCCTTCATCCTGTACTCTAGCAAGCATGCCATTGTGGAATAGTCTGACCATGGTGATGAACTTCTCAGGGTATCCGAACTTTGCCATGATCCTCCTCCACAGACCTTCACGACTCACAGTGTCAAAGGCCTTGGTGAGGTCCACAAAAGTGGTGTAGAGGCCGACGTTCTGCTCTTGACATTTCTCCTGGAGTTGTCTGGCTTCAAAAATCATGTCCACGGTTCCTCGATCCTGCCTAAAGCCGCACTGACGCTCTGGTATCAAGTCTGTCTCCAGGTGGACGGTTAATCGGTTTAGCACAATTCCGGCCTGTAGTTTTCCTGCTGTGGATAATAGGGAGATACCACGGTGGTTGTCGCATGCTTGCCGGTTCCCATTCCGCTTGTAGAGGTGGACAATAGAGGCGTCTTTGAACTGCTGCGGAATCCTCTCCTGGTTCCACATACACTCGAAGAGGTCGGTAAGCTTCTGCGTTAGTATGGTACCACCAACTGCGTAGACTTCTGCTGGGATGGAGTCAGAGCCCAGGGATTTGCCACTGGAGAGGTTTTTAATTGCCTTCTTTACTTTTGTGAGACTTGGCGAATCTGAGATGGAAGCGTTGGTTGGGAACTGGGGCAAGCGAGCGATGGATTCACCCTTTATGGAGGAAGGACGGTTGATGACTCTGTTGAAGTGTTCTGCCTAGTGTTTGAGAATCTCTTCCTTATCAGTGATCAGCGTGTTCCCATCTGCACTGAGGAGGGGGGAAGATCCTGATTTAATGGGACCGTAAATTGTCTTGAGCGCATCGTAGAACCGCTTTATTTTATTGCGGTCTTCATACGACTGTACATCGTCAGCCCTATTGCTCATCCATGTGTCATGCATCTGTCGGAGCTCTCTTTGCACTGTTCTTCTGACATTGACGAATGCAGATTTCTTAGATGTGGAGAGCGGGTCATTTAGGAGCGCTCTGTGCCTACGGTGTTTTTTCTTTGAGCAGTTTTTGAATGCATTCATCATTATCGTCGAACCAGTCATGGTGCTTTCGTGTGGTAGGTTGGCAGTGGAGTAGACAATATCCCGAAGGGATGCCCAATCAGACTCTACGTCATGCGAGCCTAAAGTGATGTTTTCCAGCTTTTTGTCTAGTTCGTCTGAAAAGGACTGCTTCACTTTGTCGTTTTTCAGTTTGGAGACATTCAGTCGCTTAGGTGTCTTGCTTCCTTGAGGACGTCTAGGAGATTGCATCTTGATGTTAAGTTTGTAGATGATCAGCCTGTGGTCAGTCCAGCACTCAGCTCCACACACAGCCTTTGTCACTCTGACGTCCTGCCTGTCTTTCTGTCGCACTATGACGTAGTCGAGCAGATGCCAGTGTTTGGAGCGTGGGTGCATCCACGACGAAAAACATTTAATGCACAAATGAACAACGACAAGGTACAAAGTATAAATGTCCTGTTATCTTACCATAAGCTTGGCCCTCATTGTGACTTAAGACAATCAGATCAGTCACGCTGGTTTGACGAGACATGTTATTAATAAATAGTAAACACAAGGGTAAGAAATGTGGACTCTAGCGTTAGGCGTAACGTAACTAGCATCTAATGCTGCCAAATTATTCACGTTTAGTGACAAAATTGCACATTTGTCGTCTACCTAGTTGACAGCATTATTGGATGTCTGTGGTGCCCATTAGTACGGTTGATTTAATTTGGTTAGCCATTAGCCGTGGGCACGTACTTGACAACTAGGGTGTAAGAGTCAACGGATCCAGTGTGAGAACCGTTAGAGGAACGGTACAGTTGACTGTTCATATGTCAATATGAACATATTAGAATAGTCTTATACACACATATATACACACACAGACACACATATACACAAAACGACGATAGTCAATGGAGCGAGAACAATAAACTTCAATACGTTTCGACCTAAACGAGATCTTCTTCCTATAGGTAAAATGAAAGGCAAGTACAAAGATATAAACGTATCAGCATAGAACAATTAACATTCTGAACAGAACAGCAAGATTAAGCTATGATCTTAAACAATGCAATAGAAAAGAGCGAAAACAAACAAGTTTTGTAAAATTCAACAAAGAATTTATTTCCCAAGAATACAAAGTGAAAAGTTAAAAGGCACTTACAGTAATAGTTCATAAAGATTTATAACTAGTCCTAAAGAATAAAGTTGTAATGAAATTCCAGTGGTATCCTAAATTAAATACAGCGCTGAAGGTGTTGATGTACATGTAGTAGTACATGACCTGGTTACAAGTCTTTTGATGAATCAGAATAATATAATCCATGATGTCATTGTTTGAATCCACTGTGATACATTGTTGATGTCTGTTCAAGAATATTATTGAGCACTTTGTAATTCCAGAGAATAACAATTTGAATAAATAATACCAGCCCAAATTAAATACCGAACACAACAATAAGACTGATTTCTGCTACAAATGTTATTGCAGGAATAAGTAATTTTTCCAGTCGACAAGAACCTTCTTTTTTGTCTATATCATTTTCTAAAAAAGATATATTACTATGGAAACTTCCATTCAAGATGATTCTGTTACTAAAATTACAATTAAGAACATAGTAAATACAAAATGTCTTTGACTCAAACTAATATAATGATCCCAATATTTAACCCACGCTCATAGGAAATTTTAAGTATGTATTTTTTGCTTACATGATAAAACATCAGTGTTTACAGTCACAAACAACATGAACTTGATTTCGGACAAGATCAAGCTCAAGTCCAAAATGCAATTATCTATAGCATAATGGAGAAACAGTGAAAATAACAGAAAACGAAACTTGTGGACTTCTCCTCTTCAAGGCCCTTCACAGCATGTACGGCTGGTTAGAGTTTTAGAAATGCTCACAATACGTCTTTTTAAATTAGAAGTTTGGTTGAAGTTCATCAGTTTCTGTTTATTAAGCAATTAAAGTGGTCAATGGTTGGCTTCAGGTATTCTTGTTGATCGGCTTACCTTTCCTTTTTTTCTGCTTACAGTTTCATGAGTCGTGTGACCTCCGCTCAATGCCTGTTTAGCATCTTTAATCTGTAAAAGATTCTTTGAATATTTGTATATTGTTGTATTTTACTTAGTTTTCGATTTAGCGGGCTTTGAAGATCAAATTCTTATAAGGTTTAAAATGATTTGTACATTATTTTGGTGTGTACTTGTGTCATTATTTCTCTCTCTCTCTCTCTCTCTATCTCTCTCTCTCTCTCACTCTCTCTCTCTCTCTCTCTCTCTCTCTCTCTCTCTCTCTCTCTCTCTCTCTCTCTCTCTCTCTCTCTCTCTCTCTCTCTCTCTCTTATGCGTGCTTACTTCCTGTTATATTTGTATACATTTTAATTTTATTCCATTGATTATATTATTATTTCAAGACATTTCACCATTTTGCTGTTATCAGCGTCCATTTTGTAATATTCATTCTTCACACTTATGTTGTTCTTTCTTGTTCCCTTCTCTTGCTGCTTCCTCTGCTAGAGTTGTCTTTTCCTTTTGTTGGAATGTTTCATCGGGATGACGTTATTTTCTCCTGGATCTTTATTTTGCTCAGCATCTTTCCGTTCCTTTCCTTGTCGTATTTCATCACCTAAACTGATTGTATTTCTTTAATGTTTTCTGTCCTTTTTCTGGGCCGTTTAATTCTTCCATTTTTACCGTTTTCAACTGCTGTACCTCTTAAAGGCAATTCTTTCTTGTTTTGGCGCTGAGTCGGAGTTTGGCTATTTTTTTTTTTTAATATCGAGTCGACACGAGTTTATCTTGAAAAAATCCAACAGAAGAACTCCCTCTACTGTGATTTCAACAACAAGCATTTTGTGTCGTCGATGAATCACATTTAGACTTATTTAAAACTGTCCATTCGTATCGACCTACATAGGTCTACCGTCATCGAAACAGACCATTTTCTTTCACAGAAATCAGATTTGGCCTTTTCTCTGGTTTAATCCTCCGTTAGACTTCTCTAGATAGGATAGCTACGGTAGCACGCGTATCAAAGTTTCTTTGTTCCTTATCGGACTCATCGTACTAATTCAGTTCCCATAGTAAACCTATTAAAACACCATAACTTAAAATTTCTGAGTGCCTATGATCAAACATATATTTACCAGTATACATGAAACCTAGATGTCAACTTCTATGTAGAGGAAAGGATATAAGCCACGACAATTTCAGAACCTGCATGCGTCTGAAACATGTGCTTTCAATTCCGCACCAAAGAGTCAAAGGTGCTTATTTTAGTAATGAGTGTTCCAAACTCAGGACTGATAAAGGACTGGAATTGCATCAATAAAACAATGTCTCTAATGGTTTTCACTTACTAGGATAAGATCTTAAAAGATTCTTTTTCCTAAAACATGACTTACATTATTAACAAAACCTGGCTAGCCAAACCCATATATACTCTATTAAATATTCACCCATTTCCAGGCTGGTTCCTATTTTTCCATACCATTAGTACAATGTGTCTTGTACGTACTTGCCTTTCATTCATATCGTACCTTATGCGACCCGTCGACTTGCGAACTATCATTACACAACCTCTTAGCGGGGAAATCTTTCTTGAAATGTCCTAGTACTAATATTAGTACCCTAAGTCCTACCTCGTGGACAAGGTACTAACAAGAGTCTATTTTTGTCAATGGAGCAGCCGGGTGTGAATAACACCAGACTCTTTTTTTTTGAGCCTAATATAAAAAAATTTGAACATGTTCCTTGAATACAATGAAATAAATTGAGTAGTCCTCTTTTCTAATACTGGAATTATCGCAAATCATTGTAGAAAGTAAATCTCGTTTACCTTTCTTATCCGATATTTTCGTTTTGATCGTCCGCCATATTAGTTCAAATAATGCCTACTTCCGTTCTCGTGCCTCGTTTGTTTGTGTGCCATATAAAGACGTTAAGGCTTTATTTGAAAATGTAAACAGATCGTAGTAAAAAAATATGACACGGTTTCAGTTGGAAATTCTGCGCATTTAAAGTAAATACGGTTTACCGGTGACTTTGAAATTCCACCAAGAAGCCATTAGTTTCTCAACAAAAACTGTATTCCGCAATTAATGGGAGTATCCATTCTCCATCTTCGCGCGTTATGTCTTTCAACAAATAATACCATAACGTAGAATATCCATATATAGTCTGGCAAGCCTTATGTATAAAAAGGGTCATGTGACTTTGCCATAGTCATATTTGTCCTTGTGTAGTGTTAGAAAATAAGTGTGCTTGTTGAGATGTACATTGTATTTGTTAGGACTGTCAATATCTAGATCTTGGTTCTAAAGTTTTTGCCCCATGTAAGACTATGAATTAAAAATTGGAAGAAATTTTCTCTTAGTATTGAAAAACAAATAATATTCTTCACTTTCAATAGACGTCTTCACATGAAACGCATCATACCAAACCATCCGTGCAATCTCAGTTGCCCCATACAATTCATAACGAAATTATAACCTTGAAAATCTCATAATTTACTGACAACATGCAACATTCAATGTAATTTCTACATTCATTATTACTTTTTTTTTACAAATTATTTACACAGATAAACAAAAATTGATCCTTGGCTGAGTCCAGTCAACATGTAAAATAAAAAATCTAGAACCAGTCTCCAGAAGAAGAAAGGGTAATTTAAGAAAGTAATGTTCTGATGTAAAATACAGCATTTCTTGCCGTTTTCATACATGTCTCTTAATTCTCATTGACAAGATCATGAATACCATTGCCTTTCTGGCAGTAGTCAAATCGTTTATATAAATCACTTGTTCTGTCTTGGCATGGGACAAGGTGTGGCAAGTTATGCAAAACTGAAGAAATATATGGACATTTCAGTCTAGTCATTTCTCCTACACCCTGCTATGTACGGAAGCTTTGACTAATATTGTTTAGGAAAAAGATCATGTACTCAAGGTGAGGCTAATTTGTAGGATTAAGTTCGTAATCCGCTCCCTTTCCTTAGGTCTTTTTATCCTATTTCCAGAAAGACAACTATTAAGATCATAGTTCACTTTATATCACTTGAACAATCCGCTTGTGAGAATCACAGAATTCCATTGAATAAAATTACACTTCTTTCAATAATATAGGCATGGACTGTTGTCATGAATACCATTCCGATTGACGTAATAGTTCCCGTCGCCAAACACTCTGATGGATTTGATTCCAGAGTGTTTACGCGAGAAGAAAAGACACATTACAAAATGAAAAGGCGTATTTTTATTTCTTATTCATAAGCTCACCAATAGCAATAACTCTTGCCTGATATCAATGCTTCCTGTATATTATCAATGCCTCCTGCCTGGTGTCAGTGCTTTCTGTATGATATCAGTGTCTTCTGGCTGACATCAATGCTTCCCGTATGATATCAACACCTTCTGCCTGATATCAATGCTTCCTGTATGATATCAATGCAGCCTGCCCCCTTCTGCCTCCTACTAATATTGTCTTAGAGGTCTTTAAACTTGCTCGGCATGACTATCAACTAATATTTTTACTAAAAACCTGACCTTCAAACATCTACACCAGCTAGGATTTTAATGTATATTCACTCATTGATGAAATAGATTGTTATTGATTTCTAAACCCCTATTGATTACAGCACGTGTTTGTCAGGATAGTAGCAACTGAAATATGAAATGAAGGAAAGACATGCAACCCAGAGAATGATTACAGCCTGGTTTTATATAACATCTCAATATATTTGTTTGACAGCTTCGACCAGTCTCCTTCGGTATTCTTAGACTGTACATCGACTTGACATTAATCTGCTTCTAGCTCGTGTTAGTTGTTCTTCAACTGCGTTACATCATCCATTACATTAAAACTGTAGTATTACAAATGTTGCCATTCTGACAAAACGTACAATGGTTAGAGAGTCCGTCAATACCTGTATGAAATTATTATTCAATTACTTATTTGGATCTTCGTTAGGTAACAATAGTTTTCCATCATATACGACTCATGATAAAGGATCACCGTCTCAAAGTTACAAAACAATTATTTGTCAGAATCTGTCAATAAAACTTTGGAACAGTATGAAAGGTTAATCTAATATACATGTACTCTGAGTGCAAGATTTGTTTTTAATGCACATTTTTACTTAGAAGAACTCTAAATTCTATTCTAGTGTTTCGCGTGACCGTAATTTAAATTCACGTATGAAAGTTGAAGCTAGTACTACGAGCTAATGAAATTCACGCGTGATTTTACGAGATCATATTCCTTCTGAATGAAACCCAATCCCGTTTTGGGTGTGACGATTGCCTCAAATAAATGAAAGCTGCAACTAGGATTTCCAGGGAATGGCACTTAGACATTGTAAACTTGATTGGGAGCATTTTATTTAAAAAAGTATATATATGTTTTCAACTTGCAGACGCTCCATATCACACAAATGTCTTTTCCATTTCAACTGGAGTAAAATTCCGACCCAGACTGTCTCAAAACGTTTTGTCTGAACAAATCACTCACTGAGAAGTGATTGGTGAGCGAGGTTTGACACTAACCCAAGAAATGAGATACTTGTATATAAAGATGTATGACATCAAATAAATGTTTTTCTAACTTAATGTGGAGTCGAAATGCTGATAGGTCACAGTTTCTTTATGATTTGGACCAGTATATAACATTTATGCACACACACACACACACACACACACACACACACACACACACACATGATATCAGTCCAACTGCAAAGGATATAGACCAGGCGGCTAAATCCTGACCAGCCGTTGCAGGGAGTTTTACTATTGACCACTACTAACAACTGCAGAGACCCATATCTGTCGGCACATAATGCAGAGGTCTCTGTAACTTGCAATTTCACTCGACTTATATAGATGGTAAACAAATTTCAATAATACAATTGATGCAAGACAAATATTCTAACCCATATAGGATGATTTAAGCAATGAAACTTTAATTTAGATCAGAGAAACTTTCTTAAATCACGTCGTAATATTATCCAATCAAAAAGCAAAAAATATTTTTCTGCTTACAACATGTGAGTAATATCCCAAGCTTTCCACGCTTCCTTCTTCAAAAAAAGAAAGATAGAAAATCAAAATGGTATCGTTTGTGTCTATCTCATGTCTTAACTGACCTTAAAAGTTAACTTCATAACCTGTTTTTTCCACGTTTCATATTTCTGTGATAACTTCAAGAATGGGTGCGTTTGCTTCTTCCAAAACAAATTTTACGTGTGGGCATATCATAAATTGCCATAAAGTAAACAGGTTGGCACACAGCGATAAAAGTCGATCAGTCTATATATACCATACTATATTGGTATTTTGATCGTACAAAAGAGTACATGCTCTTTAGAGAACATACGGTGAGACCATAAACCAGAATGGAGACAGACGGGTAGTTTATTCCATATAAAAGTTTATTACTGAGTTCGCATACCATAACAAACCAGTCTGACACGTTTGAAAGACTTAGACTGTGTCAGCACCCAATGCAATACAAAACAAAATCTTCGGGAGAATAAAAACAGTAAAGCAATTTCCCAGGCAGCTTAATCTCATCAAACTATAGGACATTTTAAATCTCAGATGGGTGAAAATATATAAGATTATGTCTAATATGTTTAAGGCAAAAATCAGAAAATTTCGTGACACGTTTTTCTTGAATTAAAATCGAGAATTTCTCTTTATTGTTGCACTTAAAATTCATATTGTTATTAAAAAGCTCATAATAATGCCAAAACACTAAAAAATGGACTTTCATATAAATTATGCATTTAAAAAGTGCATATTTCCTTTACTGTGAAAATAGAAACAATAAAGAGTCCGAGAGGAAATAAGATGTAGCGCTTGCCAACAGCAATAATTCGTACAAATTTGGAACCGAAAATTGAAATTTTCAAGAGGATATTCGTTTTGCTTTAAAAAAAAACTACAATCTTGAAAATAGTTTTCTTTTTCCTAAAGTATCATTCAATGATCACCCCACCTATGGATATAATCAAATTCCACTGATAACGGGATCCAATTAAAAATCACTTGGAACTTGATCAGAGTTGAGTGGAGGATTGACTAAGTTTAGATACCGTGATCCTTTAGGAAGACGGTAATGGCAAGAGATTCGTGCGCATGTGTATTGTCATGGAGTAGACGAAAAACCATCGGTACTGGTGCACTAACAAGTGGTTTGATAGTGTTCCACCAATGTTGGCAACACTTTGGTGGCGTACAAATGTCCAGTGACACTAACCAAGTCAAGAACGGGTATCTGGAGTGCAGGGGCCATTTTGTTTCGGAAATGTAACGGTTACAAATCTCTCGACAGTCCGACTAGTCCGAGTGATTCCTAATCTCTGTTCCTTTTCTCCGATCCAAGCTTCACTGTTTTCTCTTAAATCGGGTTCTGAGAAAGTAAATGTTTGTTTCATAACCTGTGAAATCGCACCTATAAAGGTTACGCGTCAATATTTCATATATGGCGAGTATAATTATCTGATCAGGCAAGTGCTTCCGTTGGAAATTTGTTTCACAGAAAATATCTGGACAAAATAAATTCATCTTTGCATAAACAAATTTCACCATCGACTTGCCTAAAATGACAAGTGCAGATATACCTTGTAACATGGCTAAACGATAATAAATGAAGCACAAGTGCAGTGAAGAATGTTACATACATTTTCATAAGGGGATGTCCATAAAGGACATATGCAGATAATGTATGTTTTCTTAAAGTCCCTAGTCCCATGGCCGCTTTTGGCCGCATGTGGCTCCAACCTCACCACACCCCCATACCCTTTGGCTTCGGACGTCCCCATCAAGCATTATATGGTTTTGGTAGCAAATATATATGCTTTGCAGCAGCTGCAGTTTCAAAATTCTGCACACACAGGAAAAATATTAGAGGGAACATTGATAGTGGTGGCTACTGCGACCAGCTGCCTGCTTCAAGGGAGGCTGCGACTAGCTCTGCAGTCACATGGTCAGCCAGGTTCTTCTTCACAGGCCAGACACTGTATTATCTGAATTGAGAGAGTTATACAAGGGAGGCTGCGACTAGCTCTGCAGTCACATGGTCAGCCAGGTTCTTCTTCTTAGGCCAGACACTGTATTATCTGAATTAAGAGAGTTATACAGGCCGTGGTGCATTGGCTATTTCCTCAGGTCCGCAGGCTAATGTGTGGGCCATGCAATCAACATCAGACACTTGGAGCCAGACCTATGCATTAATGCCAACCAGTTCATGTATATATGCCGTAGCACGAACTGTATAAATTGAAGTTAACAAATAATGTATACTAAAGGATCACCCATAAAGGACGATAACAAAACATACTGGAATATAAGCAGTAGACCTAAAGAAGCTGTCCAACACAAAATATCACAACAGAAAATAGTAGCTGGTGGACATCTCCAAGGTCCTTTTCAACCCCTCCCCTCCCCCTTGTCCGCATTTGACGACCCTCCCCCTATGTGCAGACATCCTTTATGGATAATCCTTAACGCTAACTAATGCGACTTTTAAATATGTAAGTAATGCTCAGATGATATTTGACTTTGTTTAAGCATTAAAATTATTTTTTAATTTGCAGTTACCTGAGCAGAAAAAGAAACATAAACTTTAGAGTAGAGCTGGAGAATGATTATGATTATTAATCTTAATTATATCTTGAAAATAAACAAAAAGTGATATTAAAAAGCATATTGTATTGTTTCTTTTTTTCCATTTTCGTCTCTTAAAATTTAATGTCTGAACCTTCAGTATGTAAATTCAAGGTCATTCCTTTTCAGGCAAAGGTCGTGTTATTTAACCTTCTACATTTATTTTACACTCATGTTCTTTTTTAAAAAAATTAATTATCACCATTGGGGTAGTTCCCGTCCCACAAAACCCCGGCCTACTTTGTCAACTCACCTGCCCTATTTAAATATAATGGAAGGCCCTGCTGTAATGCTTGTTATGAAAAGTACCCAGCAAGAGGATTTGATACTAGGAGCAAAAAGCAATGTTTGTATATAAACCATGTTAGAAAACCTGCACTCTTGCACTGAAACTGATTGCATACTTCAGAATGGACATATATATTTTATTAAATATGTATCGTTCCTAATTTTATGCTTCTTTTTCAGTGTTTGTACAGATAAAAAAAATTTAGACTATATTGGGCAGAGTGCATTTTTATATGTGCTACTTTAAACTAATTTGTGATAGCTGACACGAATAATTGCATGCCGAGTGCCTGGCATATTATCGCTATTATTATTATTATGATTATTATTATTATTATTATTATTATTATTATTATTATTATTATTATTATTATTATTATTATTATTGTTGTTGTTGTTGTTATTATTATTATTATTATTATTATTATTATTATTATTATTATTATTATTATTATTATTATTATTATTATTATTGTTGTTGTCAAATGACAGGTGATGTATGGTTTGTCGAATATAAAATTGGTTCAGAATTGACAGCTGATAGGTGACAATGGCAGTCTTAAAATTCCTGCTATTGCAACTCCTCAATGGGTGCTAATGCTGACATTTTTGCAGTGTTTTCGATTTGGACATTCTTGTCAGCAGTGTGGAAAGTGTGTTTCAGAAACACAACCAGCTTTCACATGATTTTCATATAGGTTTTCAATGTTATGAAAATGTTGCAGGAAGGTTATTTTCTAATGTCAAACAACAACGTTGTAGAAACATTCCAAGTAGTTCACCAAATCGCGTTGCAACAACGTTATATGACAACGTTGCCACAACCTTACTGCAACATTGCTGCAACGTTGTTACAACGTGGAATTGTTAACTGTGTATATATATAGCTGCCTGGAGATTTCAACACGATTTTTGTTTTTGACCAGCCGTCAACAAATGGGCGTCTAGTCTTGCACAAAACCTTTCTGAGTTTTAAATGATTCTACAATATATAAAATAACCGACGAATTAATTAATGTGATAATGTAAATATTTTAATCGTGTATCGAGCATCCTTATCAATTGCCGCAATCACAGTGGTCACTCACCAATCGCAGACAACGGATTTCCAGAACGTATGGCATCCTTCATGGATCCGAGACAATATTTAATACCATGAAACCATCACAGATTTATAAGTAATGCCGGAAAATAACATCCGTAAACTTTATCAAGTCAGAGACCGCCCTGAATTTCCAGTACGGCCTTTGGAAAGCAGCAAAGTCGTTTCTCTTCTGCAACAGATTTAGGTCACTATCATTTATCCAAGTTACATAACACGCAAACATCTTCAGGTGCATGGAGTGCTGCACGTGCAGATGCATATGATTTTGAAAAATATTATTTTGTATATCTATCGGTTTCAAATTTATTGATATGTTAAAAAAATAATTTTATAACAAAATATTTAGAACATTTCAAAACATTGTCAAGCAACCGTGCATAAATATTTGTCCTTCTGGTAGTGTCACGTCTCAAAATATTCAAGAAACGGATCTATATATATATCCAAACTTATTTATTTTTTACACGTGACGAAACAAATCAGGATTACTGTCACTATATCCGCATGACCCCCATCTTGAAACACCTGTGCCAGGACATTCTGCTGACTTGGCATTTATTTATATTGATTTCACTCGCCATCCCTTAGTGTACTATTACTTAACCCCTCATGGAACATTCGTACAAATATTCTTCACGGAAGCATATCGAGTATAGGCGGGCCAGGTGTAGGTGTCAAACTGTACTTTTTTAATTGGCATTATAATTACCGTTACCACCTGTTTATGGCACAAGACCCCCATCCCCTCCAAAAAAAATACAATAGCAAAAACTTCATTGGTCAATCAAATATTGATTTGTGGGTGGGTTAAAGAACGTATGATAAAAATGATATGAAAAACTAAATCAGCAGAATTTTTAATTTGTTTGTATCATAATACTAACGAAAGTGTTTGTCTTGCTTTCGGAACAATGAAGTGTTTGTCTTGGCTAGAACTAAAATGAGTTGTTTATTTATATGAATGGACCGAAAAGCAGACATTCTTTTATAAATTTATAAAAGATTTTCAGGCAGAAAAAATTTCAAACATTTTATGTCACAATGGCTTGAAACGTGCAGCACTTTTCAACTTTTGCCCTATACATACATACATACATACATACATACATACATACATACATACATACATACATACATACATACATACATACATACATACATACATACATACATACATACATACATACATACATACGTATATTCATACATACTTACATATGCACGCACGCACACACGCACATACATACATACATACATACATACATACATACATACATACATACATACATACATACATACATACATACATACATACATACATACATACATTACATACATACATACATACATACATACATACATACATACATACATACATACATACATACATACATACATACATACATACCTACATACATACCTATATACATACATACATACATACATACATACATACATACATACATACATACATACATACATACATACATACATACATACATACATACATACATACATACATACATACATACATACATACATAAGGGGAATGATGTATGTGTCCTAGAACAAGGCTACGCCTATGATACCTAAAAAGGATAAACACGACGAATATAGATCATAGTTCAACATAAAAGTATGATGTATGATAGGAAGTCATACACGTGGAACTTTTAGTAAAGTTCAAAGGGTATTTCCTTTTTACAAGATGAAAACTATTGTCTTTTTGAATATCGGATGACATGGGGCGTGTCCTATGTAAGTCTATCAAAGTCCTCTTGTAAGTCGAAAGGAAGACATAAAACTTAACTTTACCAGATTACTTCAATGTCTTCTTTGTTGAAAAAAAATACAGATTGAATGTCGTATTTGTGAAAGTTATTGAGGTTCGAGATTTGGGGGTTTCAAATTATATACCCAAATGCCAGAGGTAAATAGTTGAAAGTCACCAAGTAAAAGTGTTCGCTTCAGATTTCCTTTCCTCTATGGATGACTATTGTCAAAGGTGTGTTATTAATCATTCCGCGCCTTTAATCTCTATTGTCTTTTCTCTTGGTTAAATCAACCGTATTTGCACATCGTAGGGTTTTTATCGGAGGTTTTGATATATGTAATCGTATTGTATACTGTGCAAGCTACCAAGTTGTCCAAGTAATGTTTGGGGGTAACTATAATTGCTTTATCTATTCTTTCTTCAGTTGCTGGGGACTACTTTCCAAGAATATGAGAATAAAGTTCAAATATATACTGGGGGGGGGCTAGTGGCCGAGTGGTCTAAAGCGCTGTCCGTTACAGATCACTGCCATCTCACCTCTGTCTGCGTGGGTTCGAGTCTAGGATTCGGCGAATGTGGATATGTGAGAAAGCTTGCCAGTAGCTTCTCGTGGGTCGGTGGTTCTTTCCGGTGATTTCCCAGTTTCTTCCTCCACCATTCATACTGGCCGCCATGTATAGCCTATCATGTGCTGAAAAATGACGTTAAGCCCTGCAACAACAACAACAACAGCAAATATATACTGGTGTTAATTCTTTTCTTAAAATACAACTTTATCGTATAATTCAACAAAATTTATTACGGTGTAGACTTCTGGAAAATTCCACAGATAAAAAAAAATAATTTAAATTTTAACTTCTTTCTTTGATTCACCATGCCGGTACTTCCATAGGACGATGATCAGCCCCACGTCTGTGATGATATTGACTGGTGGTGTAGTGGACGATATCGCTTATTCATTAAAACCAGCAAAAGTCTACAGTCAATTTTGTCAGCACACATCTGTGTACGTTTTATACACAAACAGGAATTATTGCAGCCGTAGAGCTTTTGGTGACGTTATATTTCATGATCTTATCTCATATGATTGGCGACTTGTAAATCCACGTGAAGTAGCACAAACCTCTTTTCTGTGGCCATTTTGAATTTAGCACTATATGGCTGTTACCAAATACCTGTAAGTATCTCTGGTGTTCGGGGTGTATTCCGGAAAGGGTTGCATGCAGCACAATTGTACATTTTAATGAACAGGTGGCATCAGACCCACATATTTTCCATCAGGAGGGGGTTGATTTATCGGACTGCTACCTGCATAACATATACTATACTGAAGATACTATTACGACTCTTCATGCAAATTAATATACAACAGTGAGAAGCAACAAGCTTTGTGAAATTCAACAAATATTTTATTTCCATAGAATGCAAAGAGAAAATTTAAAACAAAGAACTTACAGTATTGCGAATTAAATCCCAAATAATCATAGAATTACAGAACAAGTCCTAATGATTAAAGTTCTGAACTTTAGTGGAAATAAAAATAAAACTAATGCTGAATGTGTTGATGTGCCTCTTGTGGCTCGTGTAGTGGTGATTTGCGAACAGTCATTTGTTGGATCACAATGATACAATCCAAAAATTCACTGTAAATTCAAGATTATATTTCCAATATTGTTATCTTGAGCACTTTGTATTTCCAAAGAAGAATCCCTTGAATTTTTTGTTAAAAAAATGAATAATACATTACAACGAATTACTGAAAACAACAATAATACGACTGATTCTGCTAAGATCTGACAGCAAGAATAATTAATTTGTAGAAAAACACAGGTTACACATCATTATCTATCAGAACTATTACCTAATGACACGTTTCCTTCTGAAAGGCTCTAAATGTTTACAAGATAAAATCTTAATTATAATGTGAAGCATTTTCTAAAATTGTAACATATAATGTAGGAAACAAACATGTAGACCACTCATTTCATATGGAATTTCGAAAGTTTGCTACAAAACCAAAATCAATGATTCAGTTCAGGTAGAAAATGAACTTGATTTTGGAAAAGGTCAAGTCCATTATACTAGTATCCAATGAATATCATGAAAATCAAAACTAAAAAAAATAAGAAACAATGCAAATTAAATATTCATAACAATACTTATATGATTCGTTAAAACATGGCAGGAAAACGTTACTTCCAAAACCAGCCATTCTAAACAAAAACATATGGAAAAAGATAGTTCCCATATTGAAGACGTTTGAACACGAGAATAATGGTTGCAATACACGCCAAGTAGACACTAAGCTTCAAATTCTCGCTAGTTATGCACATTTTATTCGCTTTCTACCTACAATTAGCATACAGTAAATGAAACACCTTCTCCAGACGGATAATAGAGCAATTATAGGAACGCCTGACTTCCATTATCTAATTAAACCCTTTCTTAATGGTCAGCTTTTGACAGTTCATGTTTTGGGGTCCGAAAGTAATTTGCACAACGAGAAATCTCAGCACTTCCTTGAAGGTGAACTGTCTATGAAAATATAAGCCTTATTTACTTCTTCCAATTTCATGCGTAAAATAGGTGTCTGATACGAAAGCTTCAGGCATAAGAAAATCATTTTTTAAAAAAAAACAAATTTGCAGGATTATCTATATAGGACATGATATTTTAAAACAGATCCTATGCTACTTAAAAGAAACTAATATTTTAAAACTGATTTTAAGTTCGATATTTAATAAGAAAATATTGATTTTGACAAGATCTTCTATTCATTATTGTGTCTCGAAGATGTGAAAGTTTTACAGTTTAGAGGTGCAAAAAATATTAGATTTGTAGCATCGAGTTTTCTCGAGTCGAGTCTATCTGGTGGCCTAGTGGTTAGAGCGTCCGTCTCGGATGCGGGAGGTCGCGGGTCCGAATCCCGGCTGAGTCATACCAAAGACTTATAAAAATGATACAGCTTCCTCGCTTGTCGCTCAGCCTTGAAAAGTCAGTGTTAGGACTAATCGGCCTAGTGTCAGGATAAATGTGACCGGGTGTGACATCATGCTACATGTCTGCGGCAAGGAGTCTCAGTGCCAGCCATCATTAAAAAATGCCACGCTGCAGACATCGTTGCGATATGACTGAAAAATTGTTAAAGCTATGTTAAAATTTCGATTACACACACATACACATACACACACACACACACACACACACACACACAAACACCCCGTAGCATAATGAGCAGGCAGATTATAATATATGTTGTTTTGTTTTACTGATTGCTCTTTGCAAACCGCATAGACCCTATTCTGCCCGGGTAATAATCGATGGCAGATCTGGGTATGTGCAGTCTGCAGTTGGACTGATCTTATTATCGAGTAAATATTGTACTCCAAAATCACTCAGTTAAAATGTCCCAAATAAGTTTTTCAGACAAAATTTGAAGTAAACCTAGCCTACGCGTTTAAATTAGCTGTTTTCCGTTTTTGACACGCCCTTTACTGTTTAGGTGGCAGGGGACAGTTTCGTGTGTTTTTCCCTGACAAATTTCGGAACTTTAGGGTACGGTGTGACTTTTCGACATATTATCGTGTAATAATTAAAGACATGGACATATTTGTGAATTTGGTTTTCCTGGCTTGTGTTGCTTTTAAAACTGCTGTTAGGCCAGTACACCTCATGTAGTCACTACACAGTATGTTGCCAGAGAAATACCAATAGTCGGCCAAGAAGCATAGTTAGCTACTTATAGCAGTAGACACGCTGGATCAAGACAAGCGGAATATTTCAAATACTGATTGGAAGACAATTATTTTGAATAGCATCAAACTATGAAGTACATGATGTTTTTCAAAATTTTCAGTCAGGGAAAGGGAAGCACCACGTGTTCTCTAAAATGGCCGTCGGACATGAAAAATGAATGTATAAATTTTGTGGTAGGGTGTATCAATTTTTTATTTTATGAATTTTCATTAACTTGTTAGATCAAGTGAATGATATTATTATGTGTTGCTCTATTATAGCTATCAAAAAATATGGACGGTTTTGATCTCACATATATTTTATATCTTTATGAATTTTTTATATTAGGCAGGTGTATGCAACATTAAATTTGTGCATAAAACTGTCCCATGCCTCCGTACCTTTGGTGCAGTAGACTGTATCAGGTTTTCTATACAAAGAACTCCCATGTTGGATAACTCTATTGAGACTATACATCAAATGAACATAATTAATGAAGCAGTTCTGATGTTAAATCATCCTTGATAAATAGGTACTAATAGACGCAAAGAATATTGATCCATACTCGATTCCTTTAAAAGTCCGGAGATACTTTAGCGAAATACTCTCAAGTCTGTTAAAGAATATTCACGAGACACATTTGTGTGACCCATCGAGCCTGAAGCAAAAGTATTCCGGAATCTCTCGGATGGCGCCGTTAGAATTGTAGAGTACACCCAGATAGTTGACTTTAAAGAATTTTCTAAATGAACAAAACGTGGTCTGCATAAAAAGTCAATTCGATAACAGCCTCATAACTCCTCTAGTCAGTGACTGAAAGAAGAAAAAATCTCTGTGCCTGGACGTGTTAATGGAAAATAAATAATGTTTATCACAGACCCTAGAGCAGATATGACTCGATAAAGGAATATGTAGTTGATATTAACTGCAGACTTGAGGAACAGAAAATTATCTTTTGTGACGCCATCAGACGGCTATTCGTGGTCAACCTTATAACTGTCAGAGTGCTCAAATATACCAGACTTTGCAGTAGATGCATTATTTGGAATGGATATTCGTAATCACAATGCTTTTGATACGGTGACATTGGCTCAGCAATTTGCTGAGATGGAACGAAGGGAATCCCAAGAAACAGCTAAACAAGCTTGTGGTGTGAAACCAGGGTGTTTGGAATGAAATGACACTCAGATTAAATAAATACATGCTTTTAAAAAAACCCAAATATTTGTGTTACAAATGGAAGACCCAACGTTGTAGAATGTTCTGTTGAAAGCTCTTTTCTCAGAACAAGATGTTAATTTAATTCTACGTGGAAAATGGAGTTTTCCGACGTAAATGGACATGACATGATGGAAATAGGTTCGGTATAAAGGTCACACTTCCACAGTACCGGAGAACAGTGGTGATCTGATCATTAGTGCATGATGGATGCTTAGAGGCCCATCTTGGGATGGACATAAAAAAGGAAAGGTTTTTTTGTGCATTTTATTGACCTGGGACCGTCCGTGATAATAAAGAATACTTTTCTACCTGTGACAGGTGCAGGAACGTGTATAACAAAGATAAAACAACATCCTCTCGTTGCATTATGTAGGTTCTTCTACCAGATAGCAATATGCATTGATGGTCCACTGACAAGGACGAAACAAGATCCAAATTCATTCTTACTATAATCAAGGAGGCAACGTGATATCCGTACGTTTATGCTCTACCAAGTGTACACTCTTAATGAGTAGCGAAAGCTCTTATTGACTTTTCAGTCGTGTACAGTTGCCTTGAGTTGTGCTATCCGATCAAGGAACCAACTCAACAAGCACATCAACGAAACTTGCATGACCAACCGGAAGTCAGCGGCATAACACCGTCATCTTACCATCCACATTCAAATAGGTGCATCAAAAGTATGCAGAAAATATTTAGCGAAACGAATAAAAAAGAATGAGACTAAATATTGCATTCCTACTACCAGGACGCATATTACGAAGAGACACATTCGTGATCCATTGAGAGTCTACATGGTTGAACCTCGCAAGGCCCTAATAGTATATTAGAGATAGCGGGAGATGAAGGCGTTACAATGACTGACGTTGACCTTATCGTGACAACAAATAATCAACTCGCAGAAGTTACAGACAATGAACAGGAAAACGTAAAGCAGAGACAAAATAATATCAAGAAATGATATGATACAGGCACCAAAGCAAGAGGTTTTGAGCCGGTGTGTGTCTTGTATTGTTACCTTCAGATGCATAAAACACGACAGCACAAAGGAAGGGCTCATATCGTGTCGTCAGGAAAACACATGACGTAAACCACAACGTCCTTATGTGGGAATACAGATGGGTATTTACTTACCACATCAATCATATAATTATGTTTACAACTATTGATGGTGAAGATATGGTGGACTGCAAGATTGAATATAAATCCGATTCGAAAAAATCGCCCAGCACGTCAACCTTACTCAACACTTGAGTGAGGAATAGCATTATCAGCTAAGGCAAAATATGGGAAGAATTCAGTATTATACACAAACCAAACCATAGAAAACTGATCAGGCGATACATCGAGTACACATAAAAATCAAGAGACGAATTACATTAACAGCAAAAAGGATGCATTTCGCGATAAAACGTGCATTATATAAAATACTGAAGATTTAACCATTATAATATGTGAAGACTACCGCAAAGTCAATGTAAAGTCAGCACCACCCATATATGAAATATTTTAAAGACTGGAAGATATAAATTATTTGACCTTTCGAATGGTTACTCTCATGTTCCCGCAAGTACCGATTCAGGTGGTATTCGTTACATCATTTGGGATGTTTTAATTTTCAAATTATTATTCGGTATAAAAAAATGGCTCCTGCTACATTTCCGGCTTGACTTACAAGATAAAGGAGGAGATTAGAAGTTGACGCGTAATATACTGATGATCTCATTGTTGATATATTGTTGAAATATTGTTTGCCATGGCAGAATTATTTGGCCCATTTAGGGATTTATTGGAGAATGCTAAAAAAAAGACAGTACTAAGTGGAATGAAAAACATCATTGCTTTTACAGACTTTCTGGAGTACGATTACAAATTCACTTGGAACGATACAATTTGCTCTCGAGTGTTACTGAGCTGTCAACTTTTACATACACCTGTGTTGGGTTCCTAAATCCTTTTGGATTTTCAAACGAATTTATATATATATATATATATATATATATATATATATATATATATATATATATATATATATATATATATATATATATATATATTCACATTTCTGCATTATTTGCATCATATCAAAAGCTATATTTCTTAAGGGATCGGGAAAGTTAAGATGCTATTATGAGAGGATTACAACGGCATATGCTTCTAGCATAGCTGTTCATCGTGTGTGACCAAATAACACCTTCAGTTAGGTCAGAGCTGTGTGAGCTAAATGTTTATATTAATGTCAAAATTCTGATTAACGCTAAATTGACCCTGAACAACTTTTGATCTCACGTCAGTCAAGTAATTAATATCTTCTTAATATTATTCACAGTTAAAAGCAAGTACCTTGCGTGAAAATCAAGCATTCTGCGTTCTATAGCCATTAAAGTTTAAAGATGCAATGTTGTTCTCTGTTTTTATAGAACCCATCCAAGGTGAAGTTCCTCTTCGGCATTCTTTCTTAATGTCAAAACAGGAGATTTGTGTCACATTATAAAAACGAAACGCACGTTCGAAGAGGGATATTTACCCAAATGTTTCGTGAGACTGGCCCCTTCAATGGACGTCATCTGCGCGTATATAAATTAAGAGATATAAACAGAAAATCTTTTTTTAAAAAAAAAAACAACATTTTTTCTTGCTCATGCTAGACTTACTGACCGAGAATGACGATAACGTCTATGATATCAAAAGCATCCTCGACCAAAGAAAGCATACAGTTTAACAAGATCGCATCAAAAAAGTGAAAGGACGTTCGAAAAAGTTATCCATCTAGTATAAATACGTATGCTGCAGCGTCAGAAGTCTTCATTTAGAAAGGGAAAAAGAATAGAATCCTTAAAAATGCCGTTATTCGTGTATGTTGTCCCAATCATCCGGATCATAAATACAGGTGCAAGAGAATGAAAGGTAACAGCAGCAGCATCATCAGTTTGTTCCAAATAATCGAATTGTCTTCTTCAGACGTATCACTGTGGTGTATTATGTGATTGGAGCTGCAGCCGGACACATCATATCGAAACAAGGAAATAAGAATCCCATCCCATTGTTATCAATGGCAACTGTAATAGCAGTAGCAGCAACGGCATTTACAGCTGTCACAACAGCAGCAGCAATGGCAGTTACAGCTGTCACAACAGCAACAGCAATGGCAGTTGCAGCTGTCACAACACCAACATCCAGTCATGGCAACCTCTTGGAACATTTGGAGATATAAAAAAAAAAACTTGCAGAAGAGAACAATTTAAAGATAAATAATAAATTTTAACTGACTTTACCCAACGACAGATCTATAGATGTGTTTCCGATGAATAGCGTTTGTTTGCTTCCAGCAAAATTACAGCTCATACAATTGTGCCACTTTCATCAGCGATTACCAAGAAACAGAAAACATATATGTTCAGTGTGAATTTGTTCATCCGTACCATCTTCCAATCAGTAACTCGTATTTTGACAGTGTGAAGTCAGAGATGATGTACTTGCAAATGTATTTTGACTGAACTTTATCTGTTTGCCATGTTATCCACCATGATGAAGATGGTGATTTTATTCTAGTGTCGTCCATTGCAACGACAGCCCACCTTTGCGTCTGAGACAGTTACTTGTGTCTGAAAGCGAAAGTAACTAAAAATGACCCCCAAAATACAGAAGCAATTGCTAGATTTGCTCCTGCCAACAATTCCATGCATTCCTTTTTTCAAGTAAGTGTATTTGTTACTGATCAACAACAGCAGTGTAGACACTTAATTTATCGACCCTACCGAAATAATCAACCTTTTTCTTACGAAACAAAAGTTAAAGCACACACTCTGCTGCTTCTTTAATGTGGAAGCTAGACACGCCACGAAACTTAAACGACATGGACTTGATTGATTGTGATAACACTGCAAACAATTTAACGACAGGACAAAATAAAGTCTAGCCATACGCAGTTTGGACATGATGGACTTTTGTTAGGACATGGCAATGTGGTTGAAAGCCAAGGTTACGTTGAACGGCGTAGATGTGTGTCTCAAATCGAATCGAAGTATCAGTATCTTAAATTAAATGACCAGTGCTGGCGATTGCAAAACCAGCATTGAGGAAGCAAATCTCTAACTGCTACAAGTTGAAACCTTAAACTCAGAGTATGAAACAGAATAATGTAATAGCATGTTGATACGTGCGTTTACGACTCTAGGTCTTAAAATATGTAGCAGAAAATAAAGGCAACTATATATCAATTAAAATTAAGTTCAACAGACATTTCATTTCCCAAGAATACACAGTACTGTGAATTAAGTCCCAAATAATCCTTAACTCCAATCACAATTCCAAACGTATAGAATATTCCGAATAAATTCCAATAACCTTTAATATCTTGATATGCCACTATATTGCAACCCAGCATGTCTTTGAATGAGTTCTCACTAATCCTAAAGTAGTGCTTAGTCCCAAAAATTAATGAGCACTTTGTAATTACAATGAATAATTTAAATAAATAACTCCTCTCAAATTATATATAAACAAAATTTCGATGATTCCAGAGACTACTCACAAAATAAAAAATTAACTGTTTGCCAAATTCCCTATTTATATAAACAGTAACCTGACCTATGACGCAATATAATGTTCTGGAGAACTGAAATTTCTGATGGAAAATACCGCTAACTCTTGAACTCAAATTCTAATATACATCATTTTAACCGTCAACCACGAACATGACAAACGTCATGTATGCAATATAGAATAGATTTAACAATACTATTACATGAAGATAAATATGAATGTAACACCGCTCATCATGTACAATATATTGGCCTTGACAGCAAAGTAAATTGTTAATGTCATTGACATGTTATTTCCATTTAGACATTGTTTCATACCCTTGCTTGCCTGATCATATTCTAATTTGTATTAAACTGCATGCGTTATTTCTCAAGTGACTGCTCCAATGGCCTAGTGGTTAGAGCTTCCGCCTCAGATACGGGAGGTCACGGGTTCGAATCCATGCCGAGTCATACCAAAGACATAAAAATGGCACAAACAGCTGTCTCGCTAGGTGCTCAGATTAAGAGGTTAGTGTTAGGACTGGTTGGCCTGGTGCCAAAATGACTGGGTGGGACATGATGCTACGTATCTGCGACACGATGCCCCAATGCCACACATCACTATAAATTGCCACACTGTAGACATCGTATCGATATGACTAAAAAAATTTTCAAGCTACGTTAAAATCAATATCACAAACAAACACATACACACACACATATTTCTGAAGACCGTATCACTTGGCAAAGCAGTTAATAAGTATTTAATGACTATATAACATCCTTTTTTGAGCAAGCAGATCAGAATGCATGCCAACATACTAATTGCGTTCCTACCACTTTGCAGACGTTGACCTGAACCGAATCCTCTTATCCCTGCGAATCTTAATTTCTAAGAAGGTATGTGTAATTATTCAAGGCTTATCTCCTGTCATTTCATTCATGAACAAAGTAACTCCTAAGTTCTTACTCTTAACCAGTAAAATCACTAACATAGCCAATTAAAATTTCTTCCGCCAGTACCCAGCGTACCCTATTAAAAATGCTCCCGCCAGTAAAGTACTCAACGAACCCTATTAAAAGTGCTCCCGCCAGTAAAGTACCCAATAAGCACAACAAAAAGTGCTCCCACCAATAAAGTACCCAAAAGACCCAATTAAACTTTCACCCATCAATAAAGTATCCAACATACCCAACGAAAAGAGCTCCAACTAGTAAAATACCCAACATAAAACGCTCCTGTCAGTAAAGTACCATAACACCTCAAAGAAGTACTCATTTCAGCAAAGTACTCAACATACCCAACGAAAAGAGCTCCAACCATTAAAACACCCAACATAAAATGCTCCCGTCATTAAAGTGCCATCACACCTCAAAAAAGAACTCATTCCAGCAAAGTACTCAACATACCGAACGAAAAGAGCTCCAACGAGTAAAACACCCAACATAAAATGCTCCCGTCATTAAAGTACCATCACACCTCAAAAAAGAACTCATTCCAGCAAAGTACTCAACATTCCCAATAGAAAGAGCTCCCGCCATAAAGTTCTCAACATAACCAGTGAAACGAGAGCAGATGTCTATACAGTTCAAAACGTCTGTCTAGATTTTATGGCATAATTAGAGGTTGCTAGCATGAAAATTTTGTAATGCAGTATATTGCAACGCGGTATTTCCCAATAAGTACCATAGTGCAAAGCAATTATATTAGGACAAACAATTTATATTGAAAAGGGGGCCTGACACTTTTCATTTTTAAATTTCCGTACATCAATAGCTGGAGAAAAAAATAGCTTGCTCTGATTTATAGCAAAATAAAACTGTTATACCCATTACATTATCTGAAACAAAAAAGAAAACAACAAATAATTAGTTTTAGATAAAAGATAATAAAACATCACCTCTTTAAAGAAAATCGTTGCCGCCACCACCACCTACCAAACTTGAATGGTCAATACTTTATTAGATGAATTTGTTATGTGTATGTGTACTATTCGTTACAATGTTAACGCAATTATTCGTGAATTTCCTTGCGTTCTATATTCATGGAACTACCGTAGTACAGGTATTGCGTAAAAGTATCAGGGTACGTACACCGGAAATAAAATACCGCGGCCAACTGGCTTACGAGAATTACCGCGCACCTCTAGTAGTATTGCGCATAAAGGAGGTTCACTAACTTACGTACTGAATTGATATCCTTCTACATTTGCAAATCCTGTTGAAAGGTGTGGATGCTTTTTTACATGAATTTGTAGACATTTGTGTATGGTTTGCTGTGATTGTTAAAAAGAATATAAAAAGCATTTTGGGGCAGGTGACCACTGATGACATTAATTGTGACTGTGGTATGGTAGACAACAGGGAACAATTACAAAGATACACGTTTATTGAGCCTCATCAAATACCAATTTGGTTTCATTGAGTATCGTTTGCCCATTAGAACCGGGTACCACAAAAATGTTGTACTTCGGTAATCTCGAAAATACCGCGATACTTGCCATGGTATACCGAATATATGTTAGGAAGCAATAATATGATGTTCTTGAGCAAAAATCTGACACTGTTTATTTTTATTTCCGTCTAATGATAGTTGGTAAAAATAGCTTGCTCTCGTTTATAGTAAGATGAAGCTGTGCTATATCTATTATATTATCTGAAAGAAGAACAAGAATCGTTATCTTTAGATCAAATTAAATATTTCATCTCTAAACAAAACCGCACACACACACACACACACACACACACACACACACACACACACACACCACGAAAATTGAATGATCGGTACCTTACATTAGATGAATTCGCTATGCGTGTCTTAAATGTTGAACAATCTAAGCCTATCATGTGATGTTTAAGCTTAAACTGCAGCGGACACTATGAAAGACATTTTGCTGACACCAAGAGAGCTTTTTGATAAAAATAGGAAAGTCAAGGCGCCGATACCTAGCACTTACTAGCTACACTATTGATATAAATAGACCGGGAAACTTGGAGTGTGAGGTCAATACCCTGGCAAGATACTTATCAAGGAGGGACATTAAATATAAAACTCGCTTACTTAACAAAGGAGAAAATATTTAGTGGACTTGAGAAATTAGATAACAAAGACTCGGGAAATTCTTTGGAAGATTGACTGTCTTACAGAGGGATACGTGTACTTAACAACCCCCCAAAAAGTGTCCTTAAGTAGACTTATTTGGCAAAAACTATAGCATGCGCGGCACGTGCCAAACATGTGATTAAAGTAACATAAATATATCTGTAATATTCAAAATTAAAATTTGTGACACATTCAACTATACACAAAAAACTGAATTATTTTGTCACGAAAAATAAAAATATGCTGTAGATATAATTAAATTCAAAACAAGATTGCTCATGAATTTCCGTGCACTCTTTACTCATTGAAACTACCGGAGTACAGGTACGGTGAAAAAGTACTACGGGTACCTGGCACTGATTAAAAATACCTTGGTAAATCGGTATATCCTTAATACCTCGCACTTTTAATAATTGAAGGTCAAGGTTTACTAACTTCCGTACTGAATTGATTTGCTTTGATACTGGTAGAACCTGTTGAACGGTGTGGGTATTTTTTATTACAAGGTTTTATACAACTTGGTGTAACAGTTTTTTCTGTGTTACTTGAAAGGTATGCAGACAGGATAATGGGCATATGAACCTTGATTGCATTAATTGTTTATGATTGATGTATGGTAGACAACAGGGTACCATTCCAGGGATCCAGGGTTCTTGAGCCTCATCAAATACCCATCCATCACTGGTATCGCTAATTATCGAGTGCCCATTAGAGCTGGGTGCCACGTAAACATTTATACCACGATAGTTCTGAACATTCCACGATAGGTACTACCATGGTATACATCTGTTATATTAGGAAACACCAACTTAATGTTCTGGGACAAGGGCCTGGCACTATTTTTTTTTTTCAAGTTCCGTCTATCAATAGCTGAACAAAAAAAAATTACTCTGATTTAAAGCAAACTAAAGCTGTTATATCATAATTTGTGTGAAGAAAAAATACCGTGAGATAAAAAAAATAAAATATTTAAAAATCTCTCAATCTCCACTCCACCAAAAGTTTAATTGGCCACCTGGACACGAAGTTGATGTCATTAAAATATTAAATAAGATTACTCGTGAATTTTCAAACATTCTTTACTCATGGAAGCAACTGTTATACCGGTACAGTGAAAAAAATTAAAAAAAAATACCTCGGTAAACAGGTATACTGGAACAGTGAAAAAATACCGTGGTATACCGATGATAGCACACACCTCTAGTCCCCGTTACTGAATTTACTTCATCCCCTATTTCCTTTCTCTATTAATTTCCATTCCTAAACCTTGCTAAGATTTAACTGAATGAGTTTTATCACCACTATACATTGTTTGACCTAAAGGCATCCAACTTCCATACATGTTTTATAACAGTAATGAAAGTCATATATATTGATGCAAAAGTTAATTTTACAATTTAATAGGCACACTTTGATTAATTTTTAGGTCAGTGTATGTGAAGATACAGACAAGTCTGGGTTGCTAGGGCAACTCTATGTACCAAATAAAAGTGTTAATAGTGTAGGGCTGTAGGCAAAATGAAATCAGGTGGAATGGCTCGACACCGTATCCAGATAGGAAAATCTGCTATTGTATTAGCATTTTACTTTGGCTACATCAAGGGGGTGGAGATAGAGGGGGAGGGGCTTGCAATTCCTGATATTTGCTTGTGGTGATTTCAGAAAGAACGTTCAAGTTTAACATGCCAGGTTCTCTTACTTATCGAGATCATTTGGGTTCAGTAAGCAGCAGGGTACCAGTCCAGAAAACCACGTGGCTTTTTAGTCTCATCTAATACCCATCAGTCACTGGTATGACTGAATTCCATGTGACCTTGAACTGGGCTAATTGCCTTGCTTGAAACGTCTTTATCATTTCGTCTGTCTGTAGCCATGATTTTTTTTTCTCTTGTGTTTAAAGCTAGAGTTAAATAATGAAAATTTGGAATATGCATGCTCATGTACCAAGCAACAAATAGTTGAAATGTTAAGGTTCAGCCCAAGAGGAAAATCTTTTTTTTTGTGTGTGTGTGTGTGAGTGATGCAGCTTTGTCGCCATCAAATTTTTACACCGTACGGACAGTTCCATATGAGTTTTGATTTGCGTTGATTACATGACTGTAGTAAATTAACTCACAAATTCTGTGTCCTATGTTTAACTTTCTTCCTCCGACAATTGTATATATTATTTAAACAAATTCTCTTACTACTTCTGTGTGCTATTAGCTGAAACTGTCCAACCAGGTAATATCTGCGATGACCATGTGATAGATCAGGGTCGATGTGGGGAAGTGAATACATCATGGTGATAACGTAAATACAGAAATGGCATGCACGCAGTACATCCACTGGTGACTAATTTTAATAGAAAATGACAAAGCAGAGACCACATTTTTATTGCTTTTAAAACAATGTCCTTATGGTCGATGGTTTTAATCATCAACGCTCAAACATGTATAATCCCTAACGGTTAAATGACTCCCATCCAAAATAATAAGAAAGGTTAAACTTTATATTTCTAGATTCATAATAAAATATGATACCGATCCCAAATCTATCATGTAACAGCAAATCAAACTGATGTTTCCATTATCTAGTTATCAACCATCCTCTAACAACATACCAATCTGACGGTTCCATAACTTAGTTAATCACACTTCCACACTGAAATTTGTACTCAAACATTCCCCGTTAAATTAAAAATTGTGCTCCTCTTTAAACATGAGTGCGTCCGTGATAAATTACTTTGATGGGGAGATAGATGTTGGGGTCACATTAAAATCGATCCATCACCCTGTTGCTCTAACGAGTGCTAGGTGCTTGTAGCTATACTGAAAGAAATCAGGTACATCAATTTGTCAATGGTTGGGTTGATTAGATTAATGGACGCTATAATGGATAAGGCAATAATCTATTACATGAATTCGCGGCAGTGGTAAGCTGAATTAATGGGAAATGTATGAGCTAACCTTGACCACTAGGTAATAAATCAAATTTGTAATCATGCTAATTTCTAAATATTCGATTCTCTATTGAATTTTTTAGGCATTTTTTAAATCTAAAATATTTTACACAGATATCTAGGAAATAAGTAGCTTAGACATCTTAATGTATTATGCCAGGTATACTACATGTATATTCCTTTTCTTTTTGTTTTATTGAAATAGCTTTTGTAATTGTTGTTGTTGTTATTATTATTATTATTATTATTATTATTATTATTATTATTATTATTATTATTATTATTATTATTATTATAAGTATTATTATTATTATTGTTTTTGTTGTTGTTGTTATTATTATTATTATTATTGTTATTATTATTATTATTATTGTTGTTGTTGTTATTATTATTATTATTATTGTTGTTGTTGTTGTTGTTATTATTATTATTATTAATATTTTTAGTTGTAGTAGTAGTAGGAGTTGTAGTAGTAGCAGCAGCAGTTGTTGTAGTAGCAATTGTAATATTAGTAGTAGGAGGAATAATAGTAGTAGCAGTAGTAGTAGTAGTAGTAGTTGTAGTAGGAATAACAGCAGCAGTAGTAGTAGTAGCAGCAGCAGTAGTAGTTGTAGTAATAGTAGCAGTAGTAGTAGTAGTAGGAGCAGCAGCAGTAGTAGTAGCAGCAGTAGTAGTAGTTTAAAAGACCACATCAATAAAGAATAAAAGCAAATTTATATTGGTACTTATATATATTTGTATAACCTTCAATGAACTATGAAGTTAATCATATTTTCAATTTTATTCGATGCATTTTTTAAAAACGTCTGTCGGCTTTAGGAGCTCTATAGTGGACAAAAACTTAAAAACATTTGTTTCTGTGTAGAGTATCATATTGCTGATCCGGGTTGGGTTTTTTTTTTTTGGTAACATAGCTACCCTGATTCAGTAGCACATAGTTAATCTTTTTTTAGTTACACATAGCTAATCTATTTCAGTAGCACATAGTTAAACTGTTTTTAGTTACATATAGCTAATCTATTTCAGTAGCACATAGTTAATCTGTTTTAGTTAACATAGCTAATCTATTTCAGTAACACATAGCTAATCTATTTCAGTAACACAAAGCTAATCTATTTCAGTAACATGTAGCTAATCTATTTCAGTAACACATAGCTAATCTGTTTTTAGTTACACATAGCTAATCTATTTCAGTAACCCATAGCTAATCTGTTGTTTTTAGCAATACCTAACTAATCTGGTTTTTTGATAACACATAGCTAATTTGCTTTTTGTAACATATAGCTAATCTGTTTTAGTAACACAGCTAATCTGCTCTTTTTATTAACGCATAGATAATCTGTTTTAGTAACACATAGTTAATCTGTTTTAGCAACGCTTAGCGAATCTGTTTTAGTAACACGTAGCCATTGGTGCCCGCAGGTTTTTTGCAAAGTCGTCAGTACTTTGTGCAGTGGGGTCAGGATTGTGTTCTGGGGAGTCAGTCAGTCAAGGCTGGGAGAGTTAGTATAAGAAGCTATAACAACTAATATGTTTTCTTTTCTGTTTATAGTAAAATATCACTAATCAGAATTTCTGCGGAAGTAACATAGCTTGTTTTTCTGAGCAGAGTCGTGTATAATCAGTTATTGTGTGTAGAGTTGTATATAGCTCATCGTTTTCTTTCTGTGTAGATTTGTATATAGCTAATCAATTTTTTGTGTATAGTAGAATTTATCTATTCAGTTGTTTCTGTGCAGAGTAGAATTTATTCAAATATTTAAAAAAATGGAAAAATGGGGTGGCAAGTGTCGAAGAATCTAGGATTATATGTGTTTCTGTGAGTGATATGCAATTTTAACATAGCTTTAACAATTTTTCAATGAAATCACTACCATGTCTGCAGTTTGACAGTTTATAGTGATGTCTAACACTGAGGCATCATGCCGCAGACATGTAGCATCATGTCCCAGCCAGTCAGATTATCCGGACACGGAGCCAACGAGTCCTAACGCGACACGCTGAAAATCCGAAGTTTCCCTCTTTTATTTTGCTTATTGATGTGATTTGTAACAATCAAGTCCCCATGGACATTTAAAATCCATTGTCATTCTGAGTTTATTTTTTACTCGCGCGACCTAAAACTAAATATTCATAGCATTTGCAAAAAAAATAGCAGATAATTTGCAAATGAGATAGATATTGGGTGCACAGAGAGAGAGAGAGAGAGAGAGAGAGAGAGAGAGAGAGAGAGAGAGAGAGAGAGAGAGAGAGAGAGAGAGAGAGAGAGAGAGAGAGAGAGAGAGAGAGAGATTCTCTGCATAGGTAAATTGCGGGGTGGCTAACTGAAATTCGCGATCTGTGAAATCACTATAGAAATGCAATGTAGATTTTAAATTGGCTTTCTACATGATTTCAATATCGCGAATTTTAGTTAGCCACCCCGTAATTTACCTATGCAGCGTCTCTCTCTCTCTCTCTCTCTCTCTCTCTCTCTCTCTCTCTCTCTCTCTCTCTCTCTCTCTCTCTCTATATATATATATATATATATATATATATATATATATATATATATAGATAGATAGATAGATAGATAGATAGATAGATAGATAGATAGATAGATAGATAGATAGATAGATAGATAGATAGATAGATAGATAAATAAATAAACAAAGGTAATGCAATTCAATTTAAATGCTTTCATATATATTCTATACACTGGTGACTAGACTTCAACGTCGGCCTACTCTTACAGGAAGAAGCCCACAGACCAGTTGAAGGGCGAGATAACATTAGAGACGAAATTACTCTAGATAAACTATCCAAGGTTGGTTCCTGGTTGTTGTGATAAGGATAGGCACAAAAGGGTGAAACAACAGTTCATAATAATAGTGAAAACACGAACGTATTTTCCGATCCAGCGTTTTGTCAACTTTTCGGACATGCAAACTTGACTAAGGTGACTAAATAAAAACATGTTGCCTGCTAGTCAATACCAAATACAGTGAGATAGTTGTCCAAGATAATTGAAAAAAAAAAACAACCAAAAACATAATCATCCCCACAAATGTTTAGTTTTAATAATGTTTTCAAGTTCTAAATACGCACCCCTTTGTAATCCAAAAATCAATTTTACAAAATAGCTTGAAATACTCTTTAACTTGACTCGGCAACCAAATGAGAAAATGAGAAAAAATACGGTCTGTACTCGATTGCAATCCGAATCCAACTGCAAACTGCACAGACCCAGACATGCCGCCCTAGATCTGTATATAAGTAGTTTGTCAGGAGCAATCCGTAGAACAAACAACGTAAATCCTTATCTGCTGGAGCATTAGGCAACGGCAGACCAGGGTCTATGTTGTTGCATTTAGATTCGACTTATCAATAACATTTTATGGTTACATACCTTCATACTTCCCTTCCAAATACATCTGAAGCATGGCACGCAAGAGTGTTTAATCGTGTATATTATATTGCATTATGTAACTATAATAATAATAATAATAATAATAATAATAATAATAATAATAATAATAATAATAATAATAATAATAATAATAATAATAATTATAATAATAATAAAAATTAATAATAATAATGATGACGACAACAACAATAATAATAATAATGATGAAGATGATGATGACGACGTCAACAACAACAACAACAATAATAATAATAATAATAATAATAATAATAATAATAATAATAATAATAATAATAATAATAATAATAATAATAATGATGATGATGATAATAATAATAATGTTGACTGAAAGCTGGCGTTTATTATTGAACATGTCAGGAAAGCAAGGGAAACTAAAGTCAGTTTTGCTTGAACTAGGTTACCTTACCGATTTTCAAGTCTGCCGCTCATTTGTAATGACGTTTTATGATACAAGTTGAATTTAAGTTTCATTAACGCTCCTTTTGTTTTCGCCCAGCACACCTTATATTGTTCATTTATGTACGCCATTTTGAAACTTTAAAAGAAATAAGCTGTGTGAACTTTAAACGCTGCGAACCATGTTTAAATAGAAGGAGGTCGATATAATAAATCTTAATTGTAAATAATAGTTGTAGACACGTTTGAAGTATCGAGGTGTCAGTTCAATCTACACGTATATACCAATGTATAAACCTGTAAATAAATTATATTTGACGTAAAGCTAGCTTCAAAAGTTGTAATACTGGACCATTCTGATCATTTGTACGGCTCACAGATTGAATACGCTGCATATCCATGATATTTTGAAGGAATTTTCTTGTAAAACAGCTGGCATAATGAGTGAAGTTCAAATAAGAATGACATGGGCAGATGGAAATGGAGTCGAATGTTCATTATTGATTGGTTTTATGTTTTCATGCAATGACCTTGTGCATGAGGGTGTAAGAAGCAGCAGACTAGCTCAACGTCTTATTACAATCTGAACCAGGTGCTACGGAAATGAATAAACATTTCTTTATTCAAATATTAGGGAAAACGAAATATATAGGGGTCTACCATCATTTTTTCTTAATATAATCCACACCAATGCATAAAGTATACAAAGGCTTTGTCTCACAGAAGCATTGTCAGATTGTTTACTATATAATGGAACATATTCAGAAGCCATGTCAGATGATTTTGCTATACAACGGAATTAATTCAAAAGCTATATGTCAGAGTTTGCTATACAACGGAATTAATTCAAAAGCTATATGTCAGAGTTTGCTATACAACGGAATTAATTCAAAAGCTATATGTCAGAGTTTGCTATACAACGGAATTAATTCAAAAGCTATATGTCAGAGTTTGCTATACAACGGAATTAATTCAAAAGCTATATGTCAGAGTTTGCTATACAACGGAATTAATTCAAAAGCTATATGTCAGAGTTTGCTATACAACGGAATTAATTCAAAAGCTATATGTCAGAGTTTGCTATACAACGGCATTGACTCAAAAGTCAAATATCAGATGGTTTTGGTATGCAACAAAGGCATTGACTCAAAGAAGCCAAGTCTCAGATGTTTGGTAGTGAACAGGAGACTTAATTCTAAATAAAAGTGGTTAGTTACACACGTAATTGCCCCGTTAGAGTAGCATTATCAGCGGTCACATGACTTCAGATATTTTAATTTCCATAAATTATATATAAATCAATTAAGCAAAATATAAGAGCTAGCGTTTGTCTGCGATACATGAAACGATTATTGTAAAGCTCTGATGCGCTAGAACTATAAATTCCTGGTCCATGACGAGTGTAGCGACCGTGTAAATTGGCTGTATACATATGACCAGATATAAATGTAGTGAGCGTGTAAATTAGCTCTATACATATTACCAGAGATAAGTGTAGTGAGCGTGTAAATTAGCTCTCTCTCTCTCTCTCTCTCTCTCTCTCTCTCTCTCTCTCTCTCTCTCTCTCTCTCTCTCTCTCTCTCTCTCTCTCTATATATATATATATATATATATATATATATATATATATATATATACATACACATGAATATGTTATTTGATATAGTGAAATGGATTGATAATTCAATCACCTGCATATTTACATATCCTTTGCAATATCGGCATGGCTAAAGTAAGTTTGTACTATCATATACTCACTATCTACAATTTGGATCAATTATTTTTTTTTTGGATAATAGTGTTATGCTACCAAACATAATTCTATCTATTTATATTGGCAGATTATAATATTACGTATATTGATCAAGTAAACTGTCACCAGCTGTTTTCAGGTCCCTTATTATCTGCTGTTTATTATACCATTCCTGTCATGAGAAAGATCAGGAATCCCATAGTATCCAACGAATTTTGGAAGAGAATCTGTACTATAATTCATGACCTTTGATATATCTGCCAAAATAGTGAAACAAGTAATTAGAGGAAATTAAACATTGTATAAGCTTAGAAATTTGAGACGATCCAGTAAACTCGTTTTTGCCATCCTTACATTTTTTAAGCAGCGAACAGGGAGAAGTTGGAACAGTCCTAATTACATATATATTTGGAAAGCAAATAATTATTCATTTCTTTTCAGTTTGACTGACAGTTGTTTTCACACCATTAGTGTGGGATTACATGAACAGGCAACTATAATAATGGTACCAAATTCTATCCATGATGTGTTCATATTGTGTTATACCCTACAGTAGGAATGACTTGCAATATTTTGTGTCTTGTCAATATTTCATACACTTTTCAACCGTAATTATGGTGTTTGAAGGTCAACACGACAATTTTTAACAATAATTTCACTTGAAACTGTCTGCATATGTACCCGTCACCCATTTGCGGATGTTTAGATAAGAAATCAGCCAACTCACGTTTGCGGCTTTTCTTTTTTACCCTAACGTAGTGGCAAAGAACTCTTTTTTTGCTGACCATAAATCATCTGGACATATTAGGGACAAAAACATTGCATAAGTCATAAATACCCAGCATACCGTACACTTAATCTAACTGAATCGACAATAACCACTGACCTGCGATTTGCTTGGACCTGATTACATGCCAATTTCACAGGGAGCTGACAAGAACACCCCAAAGGTTTTACGTTTACAATTAATATGTTCGTCTCTCTGGCTTCAGCGAGGTGGATAAAAAAGGCGAAATATTCTCTCCATATAAGAAGCAACGAATTTCTGTTGAAATATTCCAAGGCGAAGAGGTCTATAGCCTAAGAGTTTAGGTGAGAAGACGTTAATTATTAGTTTACAAAATTATGCCAATGATAAAGACGTGCAAATCTTATTCTCGTGTCTGAGCAGTAAATTCAGTTTTTCGTTATTAGAAGGCAGACTTGATCTAACACATTGCGACTTAGGTGTTGATCATTCCAGTAGAATACTATGAAGGCTATTTTCTCTTTTGACAGATTTCTATTGTCCTGCCACATAATTCTATTGTCCTGCCACAGATTTATATTGTCCTGCCACAGATTTATATTGTCCTGCCACAGATTTCTATTGTCCTGCCAGAGATTTCTATTGTCCTGCCACAGATTTATATTGTCCTGCCACAGATTTATATTGTCCTGCCCATTAGGATGTCACTCGACTTTAAACAAACAATTCAATGAATATCTACTGAGGCATTTGCATGTTTGGTTTGTCCAGTATTGAATTGATTTCAATGTGTGTGTGTGTGTGTGTGTGTGTGTGTGTGTTTTGGAATTTTGACGCAGCTTTAAGAAGTTTGTAGTTATATCGCTACGATGTCTGCAGTGTGGCAGTTTACAGTAATTTCTAGTACCGGGGCATCATGCCGCAGACATGTAACATGATGTTCTACCCAGTGACATTATCATGACACCAGGCCGACCGGTCCTTACACTAACCTCTTAATACTAAGCGTAAACGCTATTGATGTTAGTACCATTGTTATAAGCCTTTCGTATATGACTTGGTCGCGGTTTGAACACTTGACCCACCCACCCTGTATCCGAGTAAGACGCTCTTACCACTAGGCCACCGGGTCGGTCCGAATGGAATTTGAATATAATATTTTCTCTCTGCTGCCATATGTTCATGATGAATGCAGACCAGAGAACTCGAGCCAGGGATATCTTGCATGATCCTAACTTACGCCTTGAAAACTCCTGCCAGGGAATTCACATGCATATATCAGAGGACTCCACAAAGCCCCTAATACGTCTATGAGTCTGGTGCCAGAAAGCAGAAACGTTATGACAAAGCCAGTATGCCATCTCCCTGTCAAACAACAAGATTCACAATACTTGATTCGTACGGACTTTGCGATATTAGGTCAACAAGATTAGATATAGGCTGCAATAGACGTCTTCACATGACTGTGTCTGGTGAATGACGCGACGACAGTTCCTAACAAAATCTCCAGATCTAGAAGACAAAAGAGTTGCTTTATATACAGGTTTTTCACCGATGCCTATGTAAAACTAGCCATAACGCAATGATTGATCATCGAAAATGGTGGAGAAAAACCCGGTCCCGATATTTGGTTCTGCCTCTGACTTTATCGTTCAGCAGAACAAATTTTAGATCTTGTTCATAATACATGTATTGATAAAAAGAAATACTGACCTTTTTATTTTGAGAATATTAAAAATATATACCATGTTAGTACTTGAAGACATCAAACTCGATATGTAGCTTATTTCAAAGTCAGTAAAAACAGTACATCTAAATATACTCTAAGCTTTCACTGTTCAAATTTTAGCGCCAAACTAGTATTTATCAAAACTGTATGCTATTAACTTCATTTTCTTATCCGCATTTTTCATTACTACTAGAGATGTCACAGATTTGTCATAATCCATTCTCTGAGAGATCATTCTGTAGCAAGTAAAGAAAAAAAAGACTCCCGTATGACGTCACAATTAAGCGCGTGCAGAGCTCTGGATGTCAGAACCATTATGGTAGAGAAGGAAGGAGACAAACTCTCAGGTTATGCCAATGGATTATCAATATATGCAAAAGCTAAAATTACATTAAAGATTAAACTCAAGTAAGGATGGATAACAGACCCCTGCAATTCACCACAGTGGCTCGTTACAAAGAAAATTAGTAGTATCGGTCAATGAATCGAGAGGGGGGGGTGTTCTAACTTGCTAACTTGTGACAATATGACCCAGGGAAAGACACGAGTAAGCACCCCTCTATAGTAGTTACAATTGTGTTAGTTTGTTTTAATTTTCGTCTGCTGATTTCCAGCTTTAGCCAACCATAATCAAGAATAGCTCGATTTTCAAAGCAGCTCGACACATATCGTTCGTGACATTTTGGGAAAAAGAATCAACAATTGTTCGCCGATTTTGACGCCTGTACAAGTACGGGGAAGGAAGTGTCGTTTGCATTCGGATAAATCTTGGATTTCACCAATTCGCTTATTTAAAGATTCATGGGAGTCAGATACATTTAGACTCAGTTTTCTACGTTTTACCCAAATCATTTTACAGATTGGTATTTCTGAAATACCGATGCTGGGGTATTTTGTTAGTTATGTTGTCAGTGCGCATGTCGAGGAAGTATATATTACCATTAGATTAAAGAGGACACCCATCTACTTCCTTTCGCTGAGGTAATATCATCTTAGAAAATGAAAAACAAACCGTTCACCCTTGGGTGTGCCTGGGGAAGAAAGACGCTACAGTCCATTGTACACATTGCTCTTACATGGCTGGGTAATCGTTGGATGCTTCATGCTTAACAACATTCAGTGTCAAATATGTACATTGGCATTTGGTGATAAAATATATTAAGCATTCTAGATTATATTGTACTTAAATTGAAGTTTAAAAGAATAGATTTAAATGATGATATATGTAAACATAACCTTGCAGTTTTGTATCTCGTACGCACTCATACAAACTGCATGGATAAGGACATCCATAAAGTACCTAAATGCATTGCAATCTCGCGCACTTCTCGTTTCTTGAGAACTTATTTTATTTATCAAATTTGAAAAATGTAAAATTCAACATTTGTGATTTAACCTAATTAAGTCCAACCCATTAGGATGCAAAATACACCAAACAAGAAAGAACCTGTAAAATAAGAAATTATTTAACCTAGTCATTTTACTTAGAGGTAAAATTAGGTTATGAAAAAAAGATTGGATTACAAAAATGATCTTAAATCCTGCGTTTCTTTTGTAAACTCAGAGAGGTATGCTATCAACTAACATAATTGTATTAAAACTAATTGGATTCAGTCTAAGTATGTCTAAATCATTGGTATGTCTACGTCATTCCAACTCAACTTTAATCATTTCCCATTTGTCTAAATTTGGAAGAGGAACAAATCTTGTATATTTGCATAAAATTATTTTTATCTTCTGCGCTGCTATTGTTCCTGTTGTTTTAGATCTAACGCCATTTATCCGCACAAGATAGGTTATACATGCCGGACAGCATAGCTGGTGCAGAAAGAAGCCTGGAAAACCCATGTAAGAAGCAAAGACCGACGGGAAACAACTGGCAGTTTTCTCACATACCCTCATTAGACATGCATGGCCCCATAATAGGTACTACTATCTACTTGAGAACAATACTGCAAGCCTGTTCTCTGTTTCAGATGGAATCCTTGACAGTTGATGAGTTCCAAAGCTTGGGTGGTAATAGGATTAAGCCAGTCAACCGCATTACACCCAATGAAAATAACCAGCTATCGTCAATAGAGTGGAACCCGGGTGGCCGAGGGATCTAAGACGCTCGCCTTTACAAATCACTAACATCTCACTTCTGTCCACGTGGGTTCGAGTCTTAGTTCGGTCAACGCGGGAAGTGAGATAGCTTGCCAGTAGTTTCCCGTGAGTCAGTGGTTCTTGACGGGATTCTTTAGGGTTCTTTTTACACCGCCATGTCTAGGCTAACATGAAGTGAGAAATGACCTTAAAAACCGCAACAACAACAACAACAACAACAACAACAGCAACGACAACAATCACTGGAGACATTAAAGTAGCAGCCCGTTTTGCTGTCATCTGACATTCATGATACAATATCTTTTTGCATCTAAAATTATTCCAGGCCAAAATAACGATTGGAGAATCATCTCCTTTGTTTTCTCCGAACCATAACAAGATTGCCATTTCTGCCACAAAATATTATATCAGAAGAATGCCATTTGCTCCTCTTCCTCAGCCTCTTCACAAGCAGCGAAGGACTTCTCTCTAATACTTTGCAGTGAAATATTCGACATGTCCGAATTCATTGCTGAAAGTTTGTCAACTTCAATGCTATCACGTTGATCAGTATTTTACTTTCTCGATGCAAAACTGTTTGGGAACTTCATTCGTATCCTTATCCTTACAATGGTCAGCATTTTCACAGTCCTCTCATCGTCGAATCCTCTTACCATCCACCTCATAACAAAAAGGATCCCTCCTTGCTAAGTACATCTATCAGTCAAATGTTCATGTGGTCTCTTTCAAAGCTATTAATGAGTCCTTTCCTGAGTTCCAGGTATTCGCCATAAGCTTGAGTTGCAACATATATCTATCCTCACCTGTCAAAAGAGTTCTTTGCTGTAAAACTTTCAACTGTCAGGCCACCTAGCATGCTTTGCAATTGATTTAAAGTCACAAGAAAATCTCTTTGTTCATGATCATATGCATGAAGCTTTATCTTAAATGGCATTTAAAAAAATTTCCATCGCATTTTCGAGATGTTTTTTTTTTTCTTCTTTCTAATTCAATTTCCAAACGTTTCAATTTCTTATCTTAATTTCTCTCATTCCATTTCCCATCCAAACTCCTTCTTCCTTAACTCTAGATCTAGTTCCTTCTTCTTTGCGCTAGGTTTTCGCTTTGTTTCTTTGGGTGCTTGCATGTGCTTAACGTTAAGTTTCTTTTCATTCTCCAGAATCTCAGTATCTGTAAATTCAATCTAATTCTGTGCTGCCTCTTTTTTCGTGGTCGTCCTGAAGCAATCGTTGCTCCCTTAACTTCGACATCACCAGAAACCGACATGCTGACAAACTATATGTACGTACTGTAAGTTCTATCACTGTATTCACAGCCACTGGACTAGTTTTTCTTTTCTACGAATTCCTGGGTTTATACGTGTACACTCATTACCGTGATACGCAATTTGCACTTAGCACTGTACGTTATACACACAATACAACCAGTCACTGCTAATATTACACACGGGTTCGCTGAATTCACAGCTTTCAAAATTGTCAAATACGATTCCAAATTATTGAGCAATTCCAAATAATTCACACAGATATTTTGAATCTCACCTCTTCCACGAAAATGTTACATTCGGGTTCAAAAAATACACAAATACCAAGTAAGGGTCCTACAATTTTTATGTAACACAAAGCGACCATCTTCACAAAAAATCAGATTCAGTGTTTCCTACAATACTAAACTCAATGCTGCTCTCCAACTCTGCTCTTGTTTTAGTAAAGGCTAGAGATATGGGATTTTAATTAATTTAATATTTGTGCCTTAGCCAAGGACATGAACTGGTCTAGGCTCAGGTAGCCATGGGAATATAACAACAGGAATGAACCTGATGACAGTTTCTGGTATCGGATATTCAAAATGCTGAGATTAATGTTCTGGCCAACTGTAACTACGAACACCTAGAACCTGATACAGGCACTGAGAGGGAAAATACTGATAACCAATGCGTATTCCATATATTTGCTGTAGATATCAGAATAAGTGATTTTCCATTTTCAACAGTAATTATGCTTAATATTTGCTTACATATCGATTAACTCCTTCTTTCACCCATAAAACTTTGCTCCTTGTTTTCACTTTGTTTGTTTGTTTGTTTTTAACTCCTCTGTGATCGACAAAATCGTTTATTATCCCTAAGATTGAGAAATTTGTAATTCACGACGAAGTAATGTTGGACTGGCTTGTTCCATGTTGCCACCTATCGAATTAAAGGGACTGTAATGTCCTCTTGTTTAACTCGAGGCTAGATGGTTCACTGATGATTGAAACACACATTTTCGCATTGTGACACATAAGAGTTTTCGTCTTCAGTTGTTTTCACCATCCTCAACAAACTGTCATAGAATTGTAAGTACGATATGCAATCTTATTAGTAAAGTGGTGAAGTGTTAAAGAGAAGGCGTACTAGTAATTTTGAAATGAAATTCAACGCTATTGTTCAGTCACGGTTAACTTGGACCAAATCCAATGTCCACCTTGTTGTACAAAGTCCAGGTCAGACTAGATGGATACTACCTTGGGGTGCACAAAATCACCTTGATTGTAATCTTTCCTACGTAAACTTGATTTCTATTAGAAAACCTCCAGTATACCACGGCTCCTTATAAAACGCGGTATAACCATAGAACAAGAAAATTGGGCTACATTTAGCCATGTCACTCCTACTTACTGAATTTATTTGGCTAAATTTATCCCTGTTACTCCTGCCTACTGAATATTTTGGGCTACATTTAGCCCTGTCACTCCGGCTTACTGAATTTATTTTTTATTTGACGTTTGTTTTGTGCTAGTAGGAAACAGTGTTGTTTAACCTCGTCAAATACTCATTTTTGGGTTTTGTAAACAACTCGCCCCAAAGAAGAAGAAGAAGAAGAAGAAGAAGAAGAAGAAGAAGAAGAAGAAGAAGAAGAAGAAGAAGAAGAAGAAAAAAAAATAATGATAATAATGATGTTAATAATAATAATAATAATAATAATAATAATAATAATAATAATAATAATAATAATAATAATAATAATAATAATAATAATAATAATAAAAAACAACAATAATATATAACAATAATAATGACTTTGTATAGCGCCTAATCTTTAGAAGTTCTAAGCGCTTTGCAACATTTTACAACACTTAAATATATATATATATATATATATATATATATATATATATATATATATATATATATATATATATATATATATATATATATATATATATATAATGATATGATTACAAAAATAAAAACAAAAACCACAAAATTAGAAACAGAAAAAAGCTGTAAATATTTAAGTTAAGGATACATTATTAGGTCTTTAAGTCTGTTCTTGCAGTTGAAATAGGTGAGTTTTAAGAGCGTTCTTGAATGAGATCTCTGTCTGTATCTTTGTATGAATGTGCAGCGAGCAATTCATTCCACGTTACTGGGCCCTAATATGCAAGAGTGTTATCCATATAATTTCAACTTCATATTGGGAATAATGCGAATACGAGTGTCAGAAGAGGAGCGTAAGTATCTTGCATGTGTGTACGCATGGGTAAGGTCAGATATGTATGTTGGGCTGGAGCCCATCAGTGAAATGTAGCACAGAGAGCAAATTTTCTGTTTAATTCTGGATCGTATGTATAGCCAGTGTAGGGAACAGAACAGCGGAGAGACATGCTATGATCGTGGTACTCTAAGGATGATCCGAGCGGCTGTGTTTTGCACTTTTTAAAGTTTCTGAAGTAGATATTGAGATGAACTAGACAGAATTGAGTTACAATAGTCCAGTCTTGAAAGTTGTAAGGAACACACAAGTGTTTTAGTGGCATCAACTGACAGATACTTTCGAATGGAGGTGATGCGTCTCAGCTCAAGATATGCAGCCTTTGCATATGTTCATGACATGTTGATGATAATTATTGTCTGAGGTAAATGATGTGAATGAGAAGTCTTTGTTTTGTAATCAGGATGGCTTCAATTTTATCATCATTTATTTGCAGCTTGTTACATGTCATCCATGATTTCAGATGGGAAATGCAGCTCTTTACACCTTGGTTGGTAGCTTCTACTTCAGCTGGATGGTTAGATTTGTATATTTGGTGTCATCAGCATACAATTGGTGAGACACTGGATGATGATCAATGACACTTGAGAGTGGCTGAGTGTACAGAATGAAGAGAACAGGTCCAAGAACAGACCCCTGTGGAACACCACAGCATAGATCAACGGGGCTAGAGTGTTTTCAATATGCAGACACAATTTGATTTAAATGAATATATTTTGGAGTATCAGCATACAATTGGTGAAACACTGAATGATGATATATGACACTTGAAAGTGGCTGAGTATATATAGTAAATAGAACAGGTCCAAGAACAGACTACTATGGAACACCACAGTATAAATCAACTGGGCTGGACACAATTTGTTTCCTGTTGACCAAGCAGGACTTGAACCATCATAAGGCCGTATCATGAATGCCAATTACATACTGAAGACGGTGAAGTAAGATATCATGGTCTATAGTGTCAAATGCTGCAGATAGGTCAAGGAGAGTGAGCACTGTAGTCTTTCCGCCATCCAAAGCAGAGAGAAGGTCATTCACTACTTTCAGAAGAGTAGTTTCATTACTGTGGCAAAGGCGATATACAGACTGTACATTGCTATCGAGACTGTTTGAATTTAGATGAGATACAATTTGGGATAGAAAAACGTTTTCTAAGATTTTTGACATGATTGGGAGATTAGAAACTGGGCAGTAGTTCTTTAAACCATTATGGTTTAGTGTTAGTTTCTTCAGCAGATGCTTTACAAAGGCAGTTTTGTAGGATGATGGTTCCCGGATAAGAGAGGTGTATTAATAACATCAGTTAATTAATGCAATATTGGATCCAAGCACTCTAGCAGCGGTGACGTCGGAATCGGATCCAGTTTACAACATGACTTTGGTGCACTCTTCATCACAATTGTACGGAGTAAATCGATAGAGACAGGTTGAAATGCTGCTAACGGTTGCCGCTGAAATTCTGTATCGCAACTTTATGGTGATGACGATTCAGCTGAAATTGTGTTGTCAAGTTTATCTCTGATCGTTTGTAGTTTGTCATGGAAGAAATTTGGAAACAGGTCCGGAAGGTCGATTAGAAAGACGGTAGCTGGAAGTGGTGTACATTTGTTACTTGATATTATCTTGTTAGTAATCTCAAATGGCCCTTTGCAACTGAAACTTTCCGTGCTTTTTGTACTGTAGTGGGCTGATTTCGCTGCAAGTAAGACGAGTTACTGCAAACTGCACAAACCAAAATCTGCCGTCGAATAAAGCGCTTCTGTCCAGTTGGAAAGGAGTAATCAGTAGAACAAAATAACCAATAGAACCTGATCTGCAGACGTATTATGTTACGGCATATCAGAATCTATAGTCGTTGAAGATGGGCTCCACTTACAAGCGAACATATACGGTGCATTATTTAGAAACTGGGATCATTTAAAACGCGGTTTTCATAAATCACACGAGAATCCATTCCTATTACATTTATTCAGTTATGCGTTTAATACCTGGACAGCGTTATAAAATAATCTATTTGAAACATACCACCCACCCACCAACCCGCAAACAGCGGTATAAAAGAATATGACCAAGCCTGTATTATAAAAGAGCTCATAAAACATAAGGTTTAACGCATCCAAAACGGCTTGAAAATCCACTTGGATCGTAACCAGATTTTTTTTATTAAAGTTTGTCAGATACAGACGCTTGAAAGTTTCATATCCAGTGAGATAAGTTCCGCGTGGAAAAAAGATCCAGTATTACGATCAGCGAGTTAATTACCATCAATGAAAGGCAATTATTCCTGCAAGAAATTGGATAACTTTCTGATAAGACTGTTGATTTATTTAATTTTTTTATCCGTGCAACCCCTTCAAGATGTGTATACACTTTCTAATCTCAGTGCTTCCCGTATGCCTAAGTCAATAAACTAACCGGAACTACAACAAGAACACTTCAGAGATTGTGAGCGTTGTAATGGTGTGTTTCATAAATAAAGCGTTAAACTGATGATAAGATCTAAACTTATTTCAAATTTTGTTCAAGTAAAGCACGTCATATTTAACTTCAAATTGCATATGCTTGCTTTGCAGCTAAGGGTCATAAACTATTTTTTCAGTTACAGGAGAACATAAAATACGTGTTAAATTGGTGTTATGGCGTTTAATTACAGGGAATTTTTTTTACAGCAAAGCATGCCAGATATAACTGGAAAATGTATAAATCAGACAGGCGTCTTTGTAAAGTTAAGTTTCTTTCGGTACTCAAGTAATCTTTTCCATTTGCTTTATAAATCATTATCGGTATGTGCTAGTATATCACATTAGTATATATATATATATATATATATATATATATATATATATATATATATATATATATATATATATATATATATATATATATATATATATATATATATATATATATATAAACCGACAATATGTCCCATTTAAAACAGGTCTAAATTGGGTTAATGACTCTAACTTTTGCAATCCAGATGAACTGTACTTAAAAACCGACTCCTAAGATGCCAACGAAGAGTGGACAGTACATACATGAAGATTAAAATGTATCGATTTAAATATAGGTGGGGTGATTTTTACTGGACTTTATATACAAGATTCTTGTTTCTTTATGCAGCTGGTCATCGTGGACGCTTTTACTGTTCTGATCGTCTACTCCATACACACCCCTCCCTCCATCACTGGAACCTTTTACTGTAATATCTCTATGGTATAGTTCTAATTTAATCTTTTTGATTACCACCATCAAAGTGTTTTCGTCTTTTCGTTTATTTATGCGTGACACGAAACAAATGAGTCACTTTGGTATATTTTAGAAATTTAATGTACACTTTGTTCACTAAATTCAAACTTTGAATTTACTAACAACGAAAATTTTCAAGCTTATTTTATTTGGGATAATTGCAAAGGTGGTTTACAGACTATAGGTAATAGATTTTGTACCTTAATTTAACTGGACTAAATTTGACAAGTGCGGTCTGGGCTTTTTTGAGTGTATACGACGTCCATTGCTGTAGCGCTCGTGCATTTTTGGATCCTGCTCCTCCTTTGCCTTTACCTAAACTAAATAGTGCAAACATCACACATTAAAGCGAAGTGTTGTAGTGGCACCATTCCCACAATCCCCGACCAATTAAAAATCTCGACATTCGAGAACTAACGAGTCGCGTAAGATCTGGTTAGAATACGTGAATTTGATCTATCTTGGTCGTCGTCATCCCTCACTGACATGTTCGCAGGGGCCGCTGGTGGCTGGCCGATTAGTCTAAAGCGCTCGCTTTTACAGATCAATGTCATATTCCAGGCCCTGGGATATCGGGATATATCTCCGGTTGTCCTCCCACCCCTGCCGGCCCTGTCCAAAATTATACGTCATATAGGACAGATTGGGGCTCGGCCAACGTGGATATGTGAGAAATTTGACAGTAGCTTCCTGTGGGTCGGTAGTTTTTCCCGGTCTTTTCCCAGATTTTTATAAACCAAATACGCTGGTTATCATGTGCTGTGAAATGGCGTTAAAACCCATAGAAGCAACAACCACCAAACTAGCAACTAGCACGTTAGACGATCGATCTTGTTAGTACTGATGTATTAGCTTTTAAGTCGAATCGAACGGTCGAACTGCAGTCAACATGATATGCTGTTTTAAAATGCGCCGGCATATCAAGATCTATGTCATTTGTTCTACTGATTACTCATAACAAACTGCATAGCCTCAGCACTGCCGGCGTATCATGGGTCGAAAAATATATTTATAATCGAGTACAATCGGCGGCTGTTTGCATGTTGCACGTGTTTTTCCACATGAATAAAAGCAGCTATTTAAGTAGAGATCCATGGCGACGGTTGCACCGTATGTTGTTCGGACACCTCTGGTATGCAAACTTTGAACTCCCTATATAATTTAAACATCTAAGATTCTTTTATGTTGCAAAAATAATAGTTGTACACACTGCAGAAAACTTTTCTCCTTGTTCCAAAGACTGGCTAGTGTCTAATTCAATTTGTTGTCGGAGAACATGATAAGATCGACACTAGCAACCTCTGGTGACAGGATCTTCTCGATTTCAAATTTTATTTGCTCTCTACACGTTCCAGCAGATCTTTTGTTTTTCAGCTAAGCGATTTTCAGTCGGACCAAGGGATTGAAAACAAAGCATCGACAACGTGACCTTTCCGCAACTCCCCTTTGTATATGCTTTGTTTCTCGTTCTTTGATATCATTATTGTGACTCATTTCTGCCGATTATTGATTTAAATATCAAACCTGAATATATTAGTTTTACAGCATGTAGGACTTTCCAGGATTCAAGTATCATCCGAAAATAATTATTTACATAATGTATCTGACTTTAACAAGTGCAGACTGTTACGGAATAGAATTCTTTTAAAAAACCAGGACGAAACTTTGGATGTATTTTTAAAGTTGCATTAAGTAGACCCGTAGAACGGCCTATTTCTAGAGAGAGAGAGAGAGAGAGAGAGAGAGAGAGAGAGAGAGAGAGAGAGAGAGAGAGAGAGAGAGAGAGAGTCAATAATAATAATAATAATAATAATAATAATAATAATAATAATAATAATAATAATAATAATAATAATAATAATAATAATAATAATAATAAATTCATTCATTTATAATTGCTTTTTATTTAATAATAATAAAAAATAATAGGGAGAAAAGAACAGAGTTAGTGTATAATAATTGTGCCAAGGTTATGTCATCCAACTAGGATATTACTATTTACTTTTACCGATCTTTCTTCCCCCCCTCTCTCTCTCTCTCTCTCTCTCTCTCTCTGTATGTATGTATGTATGTATGTATGTATGTATGTATGTATGTATGTATGTATGTATGTATGTATGTATGTATGTATGTATGTATGTATGTATGTATGTATGTATGTATGTATGTATGTATGTATGTATGCATGCATGCATGCATGCATGCATGTATGTATGTATGTATGCATGTATGCATGTATGTATGTATGTATGCCTGCCTGCATATATATATATATATATATATATATATATATATATATATATATATATATATATATATATATATATATCCTTTACTGTGATGAGTTAGGAGGGTTGTTTTTCTAATGTCTTAAATTAAAGATTGGTAATATCAGGGGTTATAAACTGCTGAAGGAGTAAATTTATATATTGGAATATTGGAAATGCAGCGACTTACCCCGAACTCTATATGCAGTTGTTTAGATGACGTGTGAAGTGCAATCAGCTTGCTCTACAAAATACGTCTGCAGTCATGATGCCAACGCTAGATGACATGACCGGTTACATACGCTAAATTTGTCCAAATTATATTTATTAAATTACACTTGTTCATTGTGAATGCTGGCTTTCTTTATAATGTGACGAATATGTTTTGAACGTTTTATGTTGTATTCTTAATTTTTATGCTAATCAAAGCATTTCAAATTACATTTCAAAATCGACTGAAATTACATCTGTAGTCCAATAGCAGGAGTCAATTCAATTCAAACAAATTCCATTCACTGCTATTAACTCAGACCTAACGGAAAAATTATATTGTGCACCTACATCCCTCCTCTGTAAGAGGTCAAGGCCATTTTGCAAAACATTTATTCTGTAATCTACCCACTTCCTACTGAATAATTAGTTTGGAGTTATGAATGCCAGTATATAAAAGTCTCTGTATCACAGACGCACATGCACATATACATACACACAGATATATACGTAATCATACATGCTGAAAGTTTTGGAAAACCCACATTATTTCCATGTGTCGATATGAAACATAAATCTTACGACCACATCCCAGTCTGATTTTGACTGGTCAACTGATTAAAATCAATCAGCTGTCAAGAAATAAAGTTATTACCCTGATCTGTATTGACCGAATAAGACTGGTTCTAAAACCTTAGTATTAAACATAATCAATACAAGACTGTAAGTTGGCTTTGACTGGCTTTAAAATCCGCGTCTGCTAAGTTTATTGTAAACTTTAAGTTTGTGATGGATTAGTCATTTAGCTACTATGAGATTTCAGATTTAACACCGAGATAATAATTTATAATTAACACAAATTAAAAAATACAGATTTATATTTGCTAAAATCAATGTAAAAATTATTAATCGGAAGCGAGGTCGGGGTGGACTTCTCGTCAAACGATGTCAGTTTATATTAATTCCTTAGAATTTAAAACTAAATCATATTTTCTTCATGAAGATTTTTTTATATTGGCAGAAAGTTGTGAAAAATGTCAGAAACCTATAGTTAATGTATTAGTGGGATTTGTTTTTTAAAGATCAAGGTGTCTGTACAATGCTGCGTACTGCGCAGTTTGATATCAGCATGTTCTTAATATGATTATTATTATTATTATTATTATTATTATTATTATTATTATTATTATTATTATTATTATTATTATTATTATTATTATCATCATCATTATCATTATTATATTATTATTATTATTATTATTATTATTATTATTATTATTATTATTATTATCATTATATTATTATTATTATTATTATTATTATTATTATTATTATTATTATTATTATTATTATTATTATTATTATTATTATTATTATTATTATTATTATTATTATTATCATTATTATTATATTATTATTAATATTATCATTATATTATTATTATTATTATTATTATTATTATTATTATTATTATTATATTATTATTATTATCATCATCAATATTAGTAGTAGTAGTAGTAGTAGTAGTACTACAATTATTATTATTATTATTATTATTATCATTATTAATATTATATTATTATTATTATTATTATTATTATTATTATTATTATTAATAATATCATCATCTATATTATTATTATTATTATTATTATCATCATCAATATTATTATTAGTAGTAGTAGTAGTATTAGTAGTAGTACTACTACAATTATTATTATTATTATTATTATTATTATTATTATTATTATTATTATTATTATTATTATTATTATTATTTAGAAAGGGTAATTATTTTGCGACTTCATTATTTATGATCAGGATGTCAAGTAACGCAATATCATGATCTAAATTACTAGCTAATAAAATCTGGACGTACCATAATTACTTAAATAAGTCTAGTCGCTCCAAGAAAAGTGTACATGCAGAATGGTGCACTGTACGAATTACTTAAATGTGGGTAAAACGTGATAAATTGACTTTTATTCACTCCAATGTATATCAAGTGCTTGGGATGGATGTACATGTGTATGTATCGATTTTGTTTGTCAGTTAGAACAACTTCATTGTATCATATGGTGTTCGATTTAAAGACAAGGGTGAATCAATACACAATTTCGATGGCCGAAAATACTGCTCGATATTAAAATCTTTGTCATCGGTACTACTCGGAGTGACTGGCTTCAACATTCAAAGCTAATATAAATTTATTCCGGGTTCATCTTTAAACTGGGTCAACATATCTATATATTTATCTTGAGTCTTTGTGTTCTAAGGAAATGAAATTGTGTAAGATTAGGAAGCATTTAGTATAATGCATTTTTTCAGCTCATATTTAAAAATCCTTTTGCCACGGCCAGGCCTCCAACGGCACTTTTCAATCTGAACATTACACACTCTACTGGGGATCAAGCAATTTTCCGCTAGCTGTAATTGCATAAAATTGGAGTAAGTTAACTTCAAAAGAGCACATATTAACTTGAGGAATGTGTATGTCATCACTCCCCTTTGTCTGACCTATGCACATAATGCCGAACAGACACCGACGAAATATAACTCAATTCATCTTATAGACTTACAAAAATCCATGATTTATCGTAAAGTATTAAGGTTTATGAGATCATTATAAGAGGCGGATTAAATAAAGACTTACGGACACTAAGTATATATAACAATACTATCTTACAGGTTAGAGAAATTAAATTCGTACTTTTCGGAGTTTCGAACCCAGGTCCGCAAGTAAATGGCACCCATCGCCTTGCCTGCACGCACCAACCCATATACCGTCACGACTAAGAACGCATCACCAAAACTGATGCCACTTACTCGGTGTTATATGAGCTCGTGGGTAGCAGACAAACTCGCATGACGACCTAGTAAATAATTCTCCTATATATACACAGTCGTTCCAGATTCCTATGAAAGAAATCAAGGTAGATAGGATTTTTTTTATTACAAAGAATTATATATATATATATATATATATATATATATATATATATATATATATATATATATATATATATATATATATGTGTGTGTGTGTGTGTGTGTGTGTGTGTGTGAAGGTATGTATGTGTGTGCGTGCGTGCGTGTTATATACCATTTTAGTAAAAGCAACTTATTATTTATTTCTCTACAATATAAAGTGAAAATTCAAGAGACGCGGTATTGCCCAAAACAATCTTAAATGTCTGATCACAAGTCAAACAAAAAGAATATTTTGCAACAATTCTAATGATCTTGCATTTCCTTATGCACCACACTGATGCAGTCCTGAATGTTTTTGAATACGTGTACATGATTGAAAATAGTGGCTTAGTCCAATAGTCAACGATTAATTCAGTAATTATGAATATTTAAAATAAATAATTCCTCTCGAACTCCGGGCAATACTAGGATTTTATCTGTTACAGAACAGGTGTGAATTATTCGCTCATGAAATTCCTATTTTTCTCATTTTCATTTTATCAACAAAGTAAAAATTGAATGTGAAGATTTCCAAGGAAAAAGCCATAGTCTAACTGTGTACTAGACTACCTTTGAACTCTTGCTAAGTGAACAATCCCTTTACAACTTTTTAATCATGGACAAAAGTTAACCCTGTAACCTGACATACATACATGCATACATACATACATACATACATACATACATACATACATACATACATACATACATACATACATACATACATACATACATACATACATACATACATACATACATACATACATACATACATACATACATACATACATACATACATACATAGATCGATCGATCGATCAATAGATAGATAGATAGATAGATAGATAGATAGATAGATAGATAGATAGATAGATAGATAGATAGATAGATAGATAGATAGATAGATAGATAGATAGATAGATAGATAGATAGATAGATAGAATAAAAACAAAGTTGGCCATTATAAACAAAGTCATGCTGATACAAAGAAACACATACATTATTGATATAAACACCTACATTAAATGTGTCTTTCGCTCTCTCGATTAATGCATGTTGCATGTTGCATTATATTTTCTCGCTATTCAAAGAAGTTATTTTAGCCGTCCCATGCCTTTATACTATACAGTATACGTCGGATTTTGTATTGGTACGAACCGAGTCCAATAAAAAGTGGTTGTAAAAATAGAGATTTCATAAATGTAAGCCAGTCTAGACTGGGTCCAAACATTTTGAACATTTTTATGGAGATGGACATGACACGGAGTTTTGATTTGCATTAAAACGACTGTGACAGGTCCAAGATATGTGGTCAGTGTTCATAATAAATACAATTACACTGACCTTTTAACTGGAATGATCCGTAATAGCAGATGTTTTACAAAACACCAAGTTCTTTGTCCAAAAGCACTGTAAGTACCGGTTACTCTGAGTACTCCTAACAAACTGCATAGAACCAGATCTACCGGCTCATCATGCAACTGCGGATCTATGTCTATGCAGTTTGCAGATGGATCTTACGTGTGATCAATTAAAACTGATAGGCAACGAGTAGATAAACGGTTTCATATAATTAGAAACACTTTTTCGAGGTGCAATTATTAACTTGGACCAAATATCGTGGTCTAGAACGGGCAAGAATTATCAATGGTTTTCTACAAATAGGGCCAATAATATGAATGCTTGGGTTTACACCGGGCCTGATATTACGTTGTAGATACCAGTTAACAATCCCCTTCAGTTTTGTTCAACACCTCACCCCACCCTCATGATAGGCGGACGATTCTCAACACATTAATATTGTCAACACTAGAGTATACATTTCCAGAAATATAGGTATAATTTTGTCCTCTATCATTGGCTTTGAGCCATGGCAATCTTTTGTATGTATGTATGTATGTATGTATGTATGTATGTATGTATGTATGTATGTATGTATGTATGTATGTATGTATGTATGTATGTATGCATGCATGCATGCATGCATGCATGCATGCATGCATGTATGTATGTATGTATGTATGTATGTATGTATGTATGTATGTATGTATGTATGTATGTATGTATGTATGTATGCATGCATGCATGCATGCAGGTAGGTAGGCAGGCAGGCAGGTAGGTATTGGCTAGTAAAGGCACCTCATCAAAATGATGACTATATACATTAATGGCCGAGGAACAAATATGGGTCCTAAAATGGCCTCTCACGATTAGCATCTCTATGTATGGATTTACTCGAGATGCTACAAAAGGGCTTGATCATTAAATTAGAACACCTGGATAAATCGGACATTGATAGGGATTCAAAAAAGTATTCTTACCTAAATAAAAGCAGAATTATAACCCCAAAAAATTCTGGAAAATATATTCATTCCCAAAAGGTCAGACATTATGCATGGCATTAATCGCAATTCATTTCAGCCGTCATGCGCTCTGGGTAAAGTATGGTATAACCCCGTATATTCCATCAGAAGTAATTTATATAAGTAGGAGTTACGTGAATTAGAAAGAGCTGATACTAATATAAATAAATAGTCGATTAGTTTGCTTAATACTGGTGATATACAGTTTTAGTAATCCCCATTGCTTTACTTGGCATATATTCCGAAGTGGTCTGGCATATATTTTTAAGTATTCTACTCTGGAAATACTTTTCTGTTGAGATCTAAAGTGGCAGCTTGGGTCTGGTTTTGTTCTTGCCGCAAGACTTTACTGTTTCACAGAGCCATGAACAATACAGCCTCTTAAAAAACAAATGTAATCTAGAAGGCTAATGAGGTACTTGTTGATGATTCTCGGAAAAGGTATACGGTGTAACAAAGTGCACTCCATGCCTGCATCTTGAAAACAATCTATCAGTATGTGGTTTTCTTTTTTTAGACTTGAACTTATTTCCATTATCAATAAACGAGTAGAACCAATCTTAAGATATCACCTTTAAGAACCGCAAAAAGACAAGTGGCCCTTTAATACATGTTGTGAGTGTCTAAAGTATCACGTTTAAAATACAATACAAAAAATCAGTAAAGATTGAAATCTCTTAAGACAGGTGGTCCTTTAAAGAAGGTTGGTTTATAACACAGTTTAGACTAATTTCTTTGTCGTCAATTGTCTTAGTCGTCAAGGTATCTGCACCACGTAGTAAAGCTCCTTCGGCTGTAGCTTATAGACACGATCGATATTTTATAGAACATGGGGGGAGGTAGGGGACATGATGTCTTCATGGTGCTTGTGTACTGGAATGTCAAGCCTAACGGCAAATGTAACTCACAGACGTATTTGAAAAGCACTTTATAACCCAACTGCTTTGTACGAAAGTCAATTTCTAGATTAGACTACAAGAACGAAATGTCGGGGGAAATTATCACGTGGTTTGCTAGTACCAATATTAGTACCCATAGGACGAACGATTTAAACGATCCTTATAATTTGGTAACCGAGTGTGATTCAAACCAAGCGTCTTTTCAGCATATTGTCATAAAATTTCAAGAAGTTACATAAATATACAGAAATAAATTGAAAATTCCTCTTATTTAATATAAGATTTACTGAATTTCACCTGTAAAATAAAAGTAAAATCTTCATCTGATATTTTCTTTTGGATCGTCCGCCATATGAATTCATCTAATAACTACTTCCGGTTTCAGCCTCATTTTTTTCGTGTGCCATATAAGGCATGGCATTCTTACTTGGAAACATAAACAGATCGTATTTAATACAGCTGCACTGAAAACGTATCATAGAATATTCAAATGTGGTATAGCATGCCTTAAATGGAAAACGAAATACCGCGAAAATCTCGTGTTATCCGTCATGGAAAACGAAATACCGCGAGAATATCGTTTTATCCGTCATGGCGGACAAAGTACGACTAGCGTAAGAATGCCAATATGTTTGATTTTTCACAGGATTAATAATTTTTGCATCACCCAAAATCCCCTAAAATACATAACTCTACGTAGGAAGCAGATTTTAATTCGAGTTTTACTTGTTCCATTGAAATTTATTCGATCACCTTGACGCTTACACGAGGTTTGCCTTGCAAACTGGTAAAAGTACAAAACAATGAAAAAAAAATATAATATGCTTGCTGCATGTTCAGTTGGTCATTGTGAACTACATTTCATACACAGATTTATTAAACCGAAGGACACCAGTATTTTCAAACCCTTGTGACAAATTTCGCGTGAATAGAAAACTATATTTTTGTTTTCTTTTTATGAAAATATTATCTGCCTGTTCCCGTTGACATCGTTCCTAAATATGTCTTTCCGGTCTACAGTGAATGGCTATGTTTCTGTGTTAACAAAATTATATCATTAATTCTAAATCAATTTGTGATTGTGATTCTCAAATTAAGAGACAAAGTAACGATTTAAATTTAAAGTACTGTTTAAAGGCAAAACACTTTTTAGAGGCATTATATCCCTGGAGTCTAAACGCTTTAGATCCGTCTCAGATATGGATAGATAACACGCCAGACGTTAAGACTCTCTCAACATGCCCCTGCTGATATATTTATTACTGGTCCACTGCAAAGAAAAGAAATCAAGAGCCAAACGTACCGGTCATGGTTAAAATATAAACTGTACATAACCATGTACTGGTACGCCATCTGGAAAATGTCACCCAATGTTATGTGCATCGAATTGATGAATATCAAATACTAATTTTCTAACTTTTTGTGTATGTTTGTATGTACCTTTCTTTATATTGCATGTGTGTCTCGACTGGTTCTCGCCCATCAAATCCTAGATCTGGCCCTGAAAGACCAAAAACAAGTTAGGAAATATTTTCTTTTTCCTTTACCCATTCTTACACCAATTGATTTCCTTTTAATTGTGGCATTAAAATCGTTGTCAGTATGGATATATGTAAACTGACTGGATCAGAATCAATACCAGATTAATATCATTTTGTAATCGTTGTTTTTTATTCTGTTGCTGATGATATTAAGAAAAAATAATAACTAACTCTTGTAGATACGATAACGTAGTTGCTCATGCATATAATAAATTGTCTAGCAACGTCAACGTCTTGAAACGCTAGTGCTATATTTGTATTCACTAGTACAACGTCACAGATATTAGCAACGATGAAACAGCTAAAGTACTTTTTCAGCAAATGGAGTCATTTATTTACCATCCTAGACCCTTGGCATACACATAAAAAGGTGATCGCTTTAGAAAACAAGCATGTTATCTTGACATAACAGTCACACACACACACACACATACACACACACACACACACACACACATATATATATATATATATATATATATATATATATATATATATATATATATATATATATGTGTGTGTGTGTGTGTGTGTGTGTGTGTGTGTGTATATATATATATATATATATATATATATATATATATATATATATATATATATATATATATATATATATATATATATATATATATATATATATATATATATATATATATATATATATATATATATATATCGAATTTTATCTTTTGTTTATTGACCAGTAATTGTTTCTTGTTTGCTTTGTGTTTCTTTTTACCGCGCTTTTGACACATTTGTGGTTATGTTACACCGAGAAAATGGAAGTTAAGAGCCTACCCCAATGACAAACCGAGACTGGGCGGGTATCAAACGCGCGATCTTTGTATATAAGGGGGATTTTTTAGTGTGTTCATTTCGTGATAAAAATGTATTTGTAAATAAGCCAAATAATTACCATATATCCCATGCTTTAACTTAATTGATGTCTCCTAAAGAAATCGCATATCAACGGCAAAGAGAAATCCTCGAAAATTGAAACTCACGAGAAAAAAAAATGTAATTGTAAAAGAGCAAGCATATTCGAAGTTTAAAGGCGCCAGAATGAAGCGAAGCAATTAATCAAATATACCATAATCTTGCGCAAATTCCTCCTACAATCTGGTTATGTAAAACAAACAACAACATATCTGATATCCTCTCCATACTATATCTTGCAAGAGCTACCACAGTGCCCTATGTTAGATAGGCAATCTGGTAATTACATCATTAAAATTTGGAATATCTTCATCGCCTAGACATAAATTGTTACCGTATATAACCGTCAAATAAACCAAGCTCTCTAGGCAAACAATAAAAATACTTAAACACCCATGTAATTGTGCAGAGCATTCATGGAATTATATTAAGCATTTATTGACATAAAAAAGATGATACAAATGTGGATACATATTTTCTACTATATATAGTTATAGACGATCATTTTTCGTCGCTGAGAGAGAGAGAGAGAGAGAGAGAGAGAGAGAGAGAGAGAGAGAGAGAGAGAGAGAGAGAGAGAGAGAGAGAATTTTCAGATCATATAATCTGAGAAGGCATGAAGTGATATTTATGTTACAAAAGCATTCAATAAATTTAATAAACGCAGGCCAAGATAATATGAAACGATTATAACAAACGTTTGAGGACTTCTCTAAAGACCGCTGGTTATTTAACCACCAAGCTTTCAGTTTTAATAGTAAGCTGGCGCTCTACAGTTTCGTATTTAGCATAGGGTTAGAATTTTAAAGAAAAAGAGTTTCCCCGGGTTTCCTCACTAGTTATACTGGCTATTTAAAAGAGACTGTATATTTTAGGTATTGTTCAAAGAACCTTTATTTCACTTTATTTTTATGTATGATTTAAGGTGGCGCTCTACAGTTTCGTATTTAGCATAGGGTTAAAATTTTAAAGAAAAAGAGTTTCCCTGGGTTGCCTCAATAGTTATACTGGTTATTTAAAAGAGACTTTGTATATCTTAGGTGTTGTTCAAAAAACCTTTCATTCCCTTTATTTTGATATATGATTGATGGGTGTAATATGGGTTAGAGAATATACAGCTTGGCCTTACTCCAGATGTGCACCTTTCAAAAACGTGCTAGCTCTACTTGCTCATTTTCACTTCTCGAACTTCAGAGGTAAATTGTAAAAAAAAAGAGCCGATAACTTTTTTTACATTTTATGTATTTGGTAACTCAGTCATTGCACTTTTAGAAGCTGGTATTATCTAGTTTGGCAAAATTCATTTTCCATATTTTAATAGCTGCCAAGAATAGTGTACTTTAGACAAATTTAGGTTGATTTTTGGAGCACAAGGGAGCAGTCATTTTAGTTAGCAGTGTCCCAAGACCATTTAAAATTTCCAAAAGTACAATATCCAAAGAAATTTCATCCACATTACATGAAAGTAGTATATAGGTATGCCAACATTCTCTGCACTGTGCATGTTTAATTTGCAAACAACTTCACCTTACATACATCATTCTTTCAAAAGTACATAATAACTGGTGAGCGCCACCTGATGGGTGTAATATGGGTTAGAGAGTATATAGCTTGGCCTTACTTCAGATGTGCATCTTTCAAAAAAGTGCTAGCTCTACCTGCTCATTTTCACTTCTCGAACTTCAGATGTAAATTGTAAAAAATAGAGCCGATAACGTTTTTTTTTTTACATTTTATGTATTTGGTAACTCATTCATTGCACTTTTAGAAGCTGGTATTGTCTAGTTTGGCAAAATTCATTTAAAAATTTAAATAGCTGCCAAGAATAGTGTACTTTAGACAAATTTAGGTTGATTTTTGGAGCACAAGGGAGCAGTCATTTTAGTTATCAGTGTCCGAAGATCATTTAAAATTTCCAAAAGTACAGTATCCAAACAAATTTCAGCCACATTACATGTAAGTAGTATATAGATATGCCAACATTCTCTCCACTATGCATGTTTAAAATGCAAACAACTTCACCTTACATACATCACTCTCTCAAAAGTACTTAATAAATGGTGAGCGCCACCGAAGCAACACTAAAACAGCTGATATGCAGACTGGTTCATGGCTGCGTCAAAAATTTATCCAAAACTAAAAGTACTTGTTTCAAACCAGTCTTAATTTCCAGCTTTACTTCAGATTTACCTTCAAGACATTAGTTATTGAAGCAGACTGGTTCATGGATCCGTCAAAATTGTATCCAAATCTAAAAATTCTTGTTTCAAACCAGTCCTTATAGCCTTACTTCTGTGATGATTCAAAAACAAGCTTGAATTAAAAATGTAAAAAATCCCACCTGCTTAAAATAAGGAAACTGTCGAATCACTTAAAGAAAACAAAGTATACAGATTAGACGTCCTTTTTACTTAATATCTATTTAGATTCTTGCGGCAATGCCAAATTACGCTGGCCCAGATAAGATGCTTAAGTGGGAACATTGAACATTTGTGATCATCAAAAACATGGCTCTCTTACTGAATTATGTTAACTCTCTTTTTTGGGGGAGGGGACACGAGACAGCACCCCCCCACGCTTGAAAAATAAAGGTTATTATGCATTATTGTATACCTCCGAGGTGTTGCAAATGTTTTATATTTATTTTGAAATGGGGTATTTCTCTTTCCCTAGTGTATCTAAAAGCTGACTCCTCTTTCCGATTTTAATCATCAGATTGAGCAGATGAATCCCTTTTTATGTCACGTGACCCTTGCCTGTGGGGTTGCCTACGTCCTGTGTATGCTATATGTGTATTGCTATATTATATGTATGCCATATATGTGTTTATGTAAGGACAGCAAATTAAAACCTAATTATTCACAACTTGTTATTAAATAATATTCAATTATTTGTTTTATTTTATTTCAGTTTAAAATTTAGAATTTCGTATGAGAAATGGTGTACAATTTTTTGTTGAAATAAATTAAAGCCTAGTGTTTGGATTATAGCTGTTTTAGTGTTATTTCTCATGGGTATTTTTGAATATAGAAGGCTGGTAGTAAAGCTGGTTTGCAAGAAGCCACGAGTCTTTATTAATCTGACACGTTTATCTTGTCGATAACCAGGCCTTACTCCATACTCTCCATATAAATTTTTTTATTATTATACAAATATAAAATTTCCAAAATGTCAAATATGGAATTCGAAATACAAAATAATGTTAATCCCTTTCTAAATCCTTAACATAAATATAAAATAGAGACTCTCCATGTATTTCTGTATTGTATGTCCATGTCCTTCCTGTACATGCATTCTTTAGAGGCTCCTCCACCAGCCTTCTCACTTCACGTAGCGTCTTGTGGTATCGCCTGGTGGCATTATTGTCTCCTACTTCATACATGTGCAAGATCCCTGTCCCTTTATAACTACCAAAAGAAAGTACAGTATATGTTATTTTAATTTAATTCCTTATTTGGATTCCATGTCTAATCGTTGATTAGCAACTTTAGTGGAAATAAAAATTTTTAAAAAATTAAAGAAAGTTTAATTTCCAATTTTTGAAGATGTGTTATAAGGTTATTTACATATTACTATAATTTGACCACACTGCTTCATTGTATTTATTATAAAGTTTATTATCTCAAATAAATTCTTTCTTTCCAATTTCACATTTAAATACAATAGAGTATTATTTTGATATACAGTTTTTCTCGATATTGATTGGAGAATTTTCTTTGTATTTTTATTCTAATACATTCGGTTATAACATGGTTTTTGTAAAAAAAAAAAAATAATTTTCAAATAGGACATTTTGGAATTAATCTAATCCTGTTCATCCACTTTGCTATTTCCCCTGTCAGCCACACCTTATGTAAGTATTTAAAAATTGCGTTTTGTATTTTAATGACTTTATGTTGGCCCAATTATCCCATGTGTTGCCCCAGTTTATACCCCAATTTTCCCTTTCTACTTTACATTTTGTATTCATTGTATAAAAGTTTCTTATTATTTTATAGATATTTTTTATCTCCTTCCCATATTTCTTTTATATTTCAAAAGTTTACAATCAAATTTATGAAATATATAAATTTTCTCTTGATAAAAAGTTTTCCGTTAATGCATTGTTCCTAAAAATGTCGTTTCTAGTACTAATGTAAAAACCCATATATATATATATATATATATATATATATATATATATATATATATATATATATATATATATATATATATATATATATATATATATATATATATATATATATATATATATATATATATATATATATATATTGCTTCCCATGGCATATTTGGATTTGCTTTAAGTTTAACTTATAAAGTATCTTTTCTTCCAACAGAAATATTCCTAGAGCTTTAACCTTATCTTTGATTAGATGATGGGGAAACCGGGATGGTTTCCAATCGAGTTTCCTATCTTTATAATTTCCGTTTTACCGTGGTTTATTTTTGATCCTGAGGTTTAACAAAAATTTTCATATTCTTTATCCAAGTGTTTAAAAGGATTTTGGTCTTTTATAAAGTTTGTTCAATCATCCGCATGCTGGAACATTTTAATTTCTTCTCTCAAGTTCGGTACCTTAATTCATTTAATTAGTTTATTAGATCTTATTTTTGTACGCAGTATTTCTATTGCTATTACATATAATAGCATTGAAATTGGACATCCATGTCGCACTGATCATTGTATTTCGAATTTTTCTGTGTTAGTTCCATTTACCTGTACGCGTGCAGTTATATCTTTGTACATGGTTTGGGTCCATCTTGAGAAATTATTTCCAAAACCAAATTTTGCTAGTACTCTTTGTAAAGAGTTATTTTCAATTAAATCGAAAGATTTTACTGATATAGAAACACCATTGCGCCTCTATGTTTCGTTTTTTCAGTAAATTCGATTTTAGTTTTTATTTTTAAAATATTGTTTTGTACATCATTTCCTTATGCACCACATGTTTGATTAATATTTATTATTGTATTCATACCTAATTTTTATTCTATTTGGCCAGTATCTTAACTTAAAATTTTGTAGTCATTATTAAGGGGGAAGATGGGCCTCCAATTTTTCAGGTCTTCTTTATACCATCTCCCTTTATAAATTAACGGTATTGTTCCCTCTCTCATGGAAGGTGTCATTTTATCATTTTTTAAGTAAAGTATTGTTATATAAAGATTCTAAAACCGGCACTAACTCACGTTAGCTTTTTTTTGGTAAAATTCCACCACCATCCACGAGTCCATCTCTTCCTGGTGTCTTCCTTTTTGGATAGGGAGTTAATAGTCTTAATTTTTTTTTTTCTTCGCCAAAAATAAATCCATGGCATATGTCCATGTGTTCTGATGTTATTTTTTACGTTATTATTTCGCATTTCGCATCTTTTAAATATTCATCTATTTCTTCATCATTTGAATCCTTGGTTTTATACTGTAGTACTTTTTTAACTCTCTACTACAGTATCAAATATATCAAACACGTTTGTGAAAACCACAATAAAACGGTTGTCATATTCATAAATACTGGTAGTATTTATATCTACATTGAAATCTGAGAGTGATGTGAAAATGTGTGAATATGGTACACTAGGTTAGAAGAACAAGCATGCAACTATTTTACAAAAGTTCCATAAGGACCAGCCATGTGGGAAAACACTTCAGCAACACGCAGACCACAAATAAACCCCAACAATATCAGATAGTCATGCATCTGGTTTTAAATCACTGAGGAAGCAAAAAAAAATATATTCTACTAAAAAAAAAGTCCGTGCACATGTTAATCCCAAAGGATATTTTATCTGCCATTGAGGGTCACTGTTCACTGACGCTGACATTTGTTGATAATTAGTCAGGGTATTTTACTGAATATTTGTGATATGGTTTTGAGGCCCGGTAGCTTAAAAGAGTTTAGTAGATTTGATTGCCTGGTTTTCGAACAAGAACGCATGATCCATTTTCACTTTGCTCTGAAGAAAACTGAATCTCTAAGAAATCGTGGTATTTAAAAGGCTAATGAATGTCAGTTTTATTGACCTTTCCTTCGCATCTAATCGTTACCAAGCGCTGTTTACTTGAAATATACAACTTTCCACACCATAAATGACACTCGTTACCATAACAGTTAAGCCATTACTACGGCAATAGTTTTTGCCAAAAGCGGGCGCTCTGTCAGTGGTTACGATATTAAATTACTCGTGGCAGAAATGGAACGGTACGTGCAAAATAAGTCTTTCATGGAATCTTGGTGTTTAGGATGGAAATTGTAATTTTGGTGAGGTAAACTTGAACGACGTGTTTGTGGTTTTCTTAATACGGTAGAAGAATAATATATTTACAACTTGTAAATTATAACAGTTGCAAGAACTTTGCAATAACAGGGGAAGTCATACACAAAAATACGTCATTCTGAAGAATTATCATTATAATTTAGCTTTATCATCAAGTTTATAATTTTCTAACGTTAATGAAAATGTATTGAAAACAAACCCCACATATTCTTGTGCTCGGCAACAACAAGGTTGCTAACTATTATATAATTATATCATGTTTATTGAACATGATAATAAGTATATTAAGAATATATAGATATGTTACATTTTAATTAATCATTATGACATATTATTATATTGGATCACTTTAGAAATAATAAATGTTTAATTTCTTAAAAATGTCAATATGCATATTAGAAATTAATAACCTCACACACATAAATGATTATACCTACCTACCTACCTACCTACCGACCTACCTACCAACCTATCTACCTACCTACCTACCTACCTACCTACCTACCTACCTACCTACCTACCTACCTACATACATACATACATACATACATACATACATACATACATACATACATACATACATACATACATACATACATACATACATACATACATACATACATACATACATACATACATACATACATACATACATACTTACTAACGTACGTACATACATACATACATACATACATACATACATACATACATACATACATACATACATACATACATACATACATACATACATACATACATACATACATACATACATACATACATACATACATACATACATACATACTGGTCTCACTAGCCATGTCACATGATACTCAGTACTAAACTACACTAATTACATAAGCTACATAATACACTACATTAATTATATGATCTACATAATAACCTACGCTAATTACGTGATCTGCATAATAAACTAGGCTAACTACACGATATACATAATAAACTGCACTAAATTACATGATGTACATACTAAAGTACACTAATAACATGAGCTACATAATGAACTACACTAATTACTTGATCTACCTATTAAACTACCCTCATTACGTGATCTACATGCTAAACTACAGTCATTACATGATCTACATGGTAAACTACACTAAGTATGTGATCTACCTTCTAAACTATACTAATTACATAATGTACATACTGAAATACACTAATTATACGATCTTCATGCTATGGTACTCTAATTAGATGATGTACCTACTAAACTACAGTAATTACATGATGTACATACTAAACTACAGTAATTACATGATGTACATACTTAACTTCACTAATTACATGATCTACACGCTCTATTGCACTAATTAGGTGAAATGCATAATAAACTCCACTAAGTTCTTCATATACATAATAAACTAAAATAATTACATGATTTACATAATAAACTACACTAATTACATGAGCTACATAACAAACTACACTATAAGTACATGATCTACATAATAAACTACACTAATTACATGAGTTACATAACAAACTACACTATAAGTACATGATATACATAATAAACTACACTAATTACATGAGCTACATAACAAACTACACTATAAGTACATGATCTGCATAATAAACTACACTAATTACATGAGTTGCACAATACACTGCACTAATTACATGATCTACATAATAAACTACACTAATTACATGAGTTACATAACAAACTACACTATAAGTACATGATCTACATAATAAACTAAAACTACACTAATTACATGAGTTACACAATACACTGCACTAATTACATGATCTACATAATAACCTACACTAATTACATAATATACATAATAATCTAAATTAGGTACATGATGTACATACTAAACTACAATAATTACCTGATGTACATAATAAACTACACTAATTACATGATGTACATAATAAACTGCATTACTTACATGATTTACATAATAAATTACACTAATTACGTGATCTACATAATAAACTATACTAATTACGTAATCTACAAACTAAACTACACTAATTGCATAATATGCACAATAAAATACACTAATTACGTGATCTACATAATAAAGTACACTAATGACGTCATCTACAAACTAAACTACTTTTATTACACGATATATATAATACACTACACTACTTACATGATATAGGTACTAACGTACACTAATTACATGGTTTATATACTAGACTACACTAATTACATGATCTACATGCTGAACTAAAACTATTACACGATACTTAATGTCGACCCTATAATGTTTCCTATTAGTGGCCTGTCTCTTTCTTGACATTTTGGTCTTTGAACTATAACACATTGAAGTATCAAACTGGTTAAAGATTTATGCTAGGTTAGGTAGACATGTTTCTTTAGTGTGATAATTTATCCATACATGCAATGTGGGACCTAGAGTTAAATGTATCATTAAATATAATGTGGGACCCACAGCTAACTGTATCATTAGGTACAATGTGGGACCTAGACTTAACTGTATCATTAGATACAATGTGATACCAAGAGTTAACTGTATCATTAGATCCAATTTGGTACCAGGGTTAACTGTATCAAAAGATACAATGTGGAACCCAGAGTTAACTGTATCATTAGATACAGTGTGGGACCCAGATTTAACTGTACTATTGGATATAATGTGGTACCCATAGTTAACTGTATCATTAGACACAACATGAGGTACAAATGTAACTGTATGCATGGGTACATCATGGGAATCATAGACAAATGTACCCTTAGATACAAAGCGGGACCCAGAGTTAATTGTATCTTAGATAGAGTATGGGGCATACAAATAATTGTATCCATAGATACAACGTGAGACCCGTTGATAAGAGCTTTCATCTCTGGTATACATATTGTATTGTATAATTAAGATTTCATGTACATACTTTGCATTTATAAATACATGTATAAATATAAATACAGTGGGTTTTCACTTATAACTGCATATTTATTTCCACTTGCCAAACGATCATTGTGCACCATGGGTCCTTCCTTTGACACTGTTCCATATCATTGGATAAGGAGGGGGGCACGTGACTGAGTGGGCTTGGTCGCTGATGCGCGAGAAGTCAGCCAAATTTATTGTTACTCAAGACAGATTTCAGCTTGAGATGAATTGTAACTGTTAGATCTGTACGATTATTTTATGTCATGCGTCGGTTCTCCGTACGATAAACACGTAATTACGCGGATGGTTGATTATTTTTATACAAATATTGCAGACCTGATGTAAAAAGAGTATGGCCGACGATTACTATTAGTATTGTAATTAAAACAACTGACTAAGAGACCCTTGATAACAGCTGTTTGTTGTTTTGTTTTGGAAAATTCGACAATTATCAACTGCGTTATAACTTAGTGCAGATATTGGTCAGTTTCATTGAATTTATTTTAATACATTAAGAAAAAGATGAAAATATAATTAGAAATTTATGTAATTTAAAATGTGGTTCAAATATATTTGCATAATTGTATTTCGACATAATGATAAAACTTCAAAATCATTTTCAATAGCGTATCAGAGAAAAATTAGATAAAGCTGCTGTTTTCTCCTACGAATTTACTGACGCATGAGGAATTGCGACATGAATGTAGAGTTGTACAACTACAGGCCCGGAGTCATCTTTTTGTGCCCCGCGCTTATACGAAAATTCTGTTCAATAATTATAGTATGATTGCTTTAATATATATATATATATATATATATATATATATATATATATATATATATATATATATATATATATATCATGCATGGTCCACGAACTTTACATTTTTTTATCCATACTACCCATGGCATTGAAGATGATAGAATATCCTGAAGTATTAACGCATTTGATACTTTCATGCGTTAAAGCCTGGATTATGTTAAAGCCTGGCTTACGTTAAAGTCTGGTTTTGATTTGAGGATAGAATACCCTGAAGTCTTAACGCGTTTCTTTTTTTCATGCGTAAAAGTCTGGCTTTGATTTGCTTTATTAATCAATTTTGTGACGACAGTCAGCTTATTTCAGTACAAGGTATAGATAGATGAATGAAGCCAGTAATGTCATACGAAACAGCCTTTACACGAAAATAACATATGGGTTAGCCACATCTGGTTGTGTGACATGAATAAGCAAAAATCTCGATATTACTTCATTATAACTGAAATAAAACCTGTAAAAACGCAATAATTCTCCCTATGTTCAAAAGGTTATGAAGTCCTTATCTAATGATTCTGTAGGATTCATATGTTTTAATTTCTCCAAGTGCCTTTTTCGTGTAGACAACAAAGGAAACATTCTTCATGCAACAGCTTGAACCACGCTTTGTACCGATGGTAAAAAAATGTTTATCTTTTTTATATTTAAGGCCAATAACCATCTACATGAAGCAACCACGTGCATATAAAGGTGTGTGTGTGTGCGTGTGTGTGTGTGTGTGTGTGCGCGCGCGCGTTTTGCATTTTTTTTACTTAGTTTTAAAAAAAATTCAATCATATCGCTTCAATGTCTGCAGTGTGGCAGCTAACAGTGATATCTAGCACTGGGTCATCGTGCCGCATACAAGTCCCACCCGTCACATTATCCTGACGCCGAGCCGACCAGTCCTAACAATAACCTTTTAATGCTGAGCGCCTAGCGAGGCAACTGTTGGTACAATTTTAAAATTTTTATTTATTTGGTATGACTTGACAGGGCTTCAAACCCGCGCCCTCCTGCATCAGAGGTGGACGCTCTAACCAAACGGTCAACGGAGTCTGCATATAAAGGTAAAGCAAAACAGGTCACATTAAAAATAATTATCACAATTTAAGAAAAACATACAATATGCATATTCAACAGAAAAAATGTTGTGACTATCTGATCCTAAGCATTATATCATGAACATCGATTGTACCATGATTTTCGAGTGTATCACGAACTTCGAATGTATCATGAACTTCGATTGTGTCATGATTTTCGAGTGTATCACGAACTTCGAATGTATCATGAACTTCAACTGTATCATGAACTTAGATTGTATCATGAACTTCTTTCAGATAGATACGTATATTTTCTTGAATTCGGTATCCATGTACAACTTGAGAATGCGCCTTTTCTAAATTGTTGTAATTTACAGGACATCAAATAAATATCTTTCTGTGAATAACGACCATCAGTTTTCAGAGATTGATTCGAGCAGGAACTTTGAGTTGTAATTGTATGCTAATTGAACTAGAGTGCATCATTCTGTATTTTTATTTGCTCCATAACTCGATATTTCCAAGGTTAGTATAATCGCTACTTGGCAAAGGAAAACAAAATTCACCAACTTAATTATTTCATCTCACCTGAACATGGTCGAGTATTTCTGAGGCTTTGCCGTCCAACAACACTAAACATCTGTTAGTACACTAACCATTCGTGTCAATGTATGTAACAGAAATCAATGTCAATTTAAACATAATTTTCTTCCATCTCAGCTAGATTATTATCAGGTAATATAATTTACTCCATAGGCCCCAATTAGTATAATGTATTGGGAAGAAAGCTTTCAACCCTTCAATAACTGCATTATCAAAGTTGTTCTCTCCGTTTTCGGATCAAAGCAAGATGCTCGGAGGCAGATAGATTCAGACTGCTTGCAGAATCTTAATATCGTGTTCGCATGAATCATCCTAACAACAAAGAGCCATGCTCAGAATGGGTTTTTCAGCGGTATATAATTTCATAACGGATACAGACGACAAGGTTGTGTCATTAGGAATTTACAAATGAAACAAATGGAGATAAGTGGAACTCTGTTTCTGCCCACAAGCATCACACGCTCGTTATTTATTTTTTTAATAATATAAAACTGTATTCTTCTTCATGTGAGATTGAAATAAAATGAATATTTCTTTTGAACATGTCGCATGTCAGGAATTTGTTTGACTGAAACAAAATAAAGGACTGATCGGACTTTTACAGGGTGAGGAATATTTAAAAAGAAGGGAAGAAAAGAATGTTTAAAAAATAGAAATCATGTGTGGAATAACTTAGAAATACATAGGTCAACAGTTAAAAGATCGAAAGAAAGATCAATTTTGAAATAAAATCTAGGTGCTTCGCAGTCAAAATTAAAGAAAACCGTTTAATAAGAGTGACCGTCCAGGATAAAATAGGAGTATACTAAAAGATCAATAAATTCATAGGTAAGTTACTGAAAACGACAAAGAGAGAAAAGAAATAAAAGAGATGCCACCACTCCCAATGCACCAAAAATTAGCAAGCTTGCATTGCACTCATGTCAGACTGGTGTATATAATTCACCAGGAACAACAAAAACTAAGCTGGACTGCTCTGGAAGATAGGACATAGATACTGACAAAAACTAAAAAGGATGGAAGCGAAACAAGTTTAGGATAACAAAATCTTTTCATAATTTTAAATCTGTCATCGACTCACGGTAAGGATTCTAATTTGATATTTATCTACACATATTATTGACGGAACTACGTGCTCAAAAAATGACTCCACATATGATACATCATTTTTTCTTCATTTTATTCATAAAAACACTTCAGTATCATAAAAACTAGAAATATTAACCAGTCAACACACTCAAGATTAGAGCTGTGATGTACAGCCAATAACAGGCATATTCCAAGATCCTACAAACATGTACTTCTTCTTGTAGGAACAGAGGGTTCTTTGTGGCTCGGTCTCGCTGCAATAAAAAGTAATGGTAGGCCTATAATCAAAATGTTTTACACAATCGTACATTCTTACCATAGCAGCATATTGGGCTATAAAGTGATATGTTATATGTTGGTGATCTGTTGTAATAATTGTGAAAAGTTAAACAACTTTAATTGACGTTTATGTAAACATAAGACCTGCTTATCTTTTGTTTTCTTATTTCACATACCTTTTCTATATATGCCTGGATAAACGGAGAAAACTAAAAACATGTTTTTTTTATATCTCCATCCCTTTCTGTTTTTATTAAAATCATATGTACATAAATATTACATTTTTCTTGAAGTCATGTATATAGATGTCGTCAGCAATGAAAAGTCGTTCTCATAAATTAGGGTCGCTGCCATAAAAATGCTTTTAATCAGTTCGAACAAATTACATTACTTTTTTTGAACTGGAAAAAATGATTCTGCTAATTGCTTTAAATAAAATAAAAAAGAGGCATTAATTTTTGTCAGAAAAAGGAAACAAGGAAATATTTAAAAATTTGGTTTACACATTTCACCATGTACTTCTTTAATGAAATATGCAACAGCAAAGTAACATCTACGGACATTCTCAAAGCTTTGTTGATCAATGGAAACTGCTTCTTATTATACGACACTTTTAGGTGTTAGAAAGAGTCCGACTAAATTAAATGAAAGCATCGCCTCTTTAATTTAGTGTAGGAGACAAATAATCATTGAGTTCACATCAGACGCCTGTTTAAGTCTTGGGACATAAAATATCCTAATATCTGGATTATACAGCCTTACCTCCTCTATGGCGTCTCTGATGTTTAGATTAGCCTGTTGACTTTTGAATTAGGAACACCGTCTTAACAGTAAGACCTCTGTTTGAATTATTTTAAGTATCATTATATTAACAAGATTATAAGATATGTGAGGTTAGGTTAGCAAGTCGAAATAGATTTGTCAATGAATATTGTTCGAACATGGTGACTGTAATGAACGTTTTCAATGTCTTACCATCACAAGACAGGTGGCTACCGGGTGTGGTACTGCCGGAGGGGTCAGGGTGGGTGGGGTGGGGTGGGAAGGGAGGGCTGGGGTAATATTATTTTTGTTCTGTTTCTCTGCACGATATACATTATTTCTAAAACATACATACATACATACATACATACATACATACATACATACATACATACATACATACATACATACATACATACATACATGCATGCATGCATGCATGCATGCATGCATGCATGCATGCATGCATGCATGCATGCATGCATACATACATACATACATACATACATACATACATACATACATACATACATACATACATACATACATACATACATACATACATACATACATACATATGCATACATACATACATACATACATACATACATACATACATACATACATACATACATACATACATACATACATACATACATACATACATACATACATACATACATACATACATACATACATACATACATACATACATATTAATGGAAAATCCATGATTCCTTGTACGGAACATTCTTATATATATATATATATATATATATATATATATATATATATATATATATATATATATATATATATATATATATATATATATAAAATCCATGATTCCTTATACGGAACATTCTTAACGTTATTATATTCTTTTATGACGCATGCTTTCAAAATGGTTCAGAATCACATGACCATTTTTCAAATAGTAAATAAATTCCAACACTAGATTGCCAAGTTCATGTAAACTAATAGCTGTCAGCCAACACGAGGGCATGACTGAGATAGCCATAAATTGTTCAAACCTAAGTCACACTTTTTGTAACTGCATATATTAGTACGTAGTAATTTTAAAATCTTTTTCATTTTTCAAGTGAAAAGTTTAGTTTCAAACATAACACCTCTAATTTTCAAAACAAATACTCGTAGGAAACCTACGAATAGCTACATCCAACATATACGATGGGATATTTTTTTTTTGATATCTTTTCTGGAAAATAAAACGTTTTGTAAACAGAAGTGTATACATGTTCAAAAACAGAAGCATGTCAAAACTCCAGACCTCATATCAATATACCAATATCCGCAAAACAGTAATATAAAAACGTTTCAATTGGAAATTCAATGGTAAAGACAAAAATTTAATTATTCTGTATAGGATAAACAAGAATTATTTTAGTTTGCTCTGTGACTTTCTCTTTTGTCGAGTTAAAAAAAAAACTCATTGTGTTTATAAAACGATCTAAATATGAATCTTTATCAATTACCTCCGTTGATGCTTTACTAAAAACTAAAGACCAAATACCAAACATTACTACGTTTGCTTTTATGACTGACATTTATGACTTTTATGACTGACATTTTATCTCAATTCTCTGCAATGTATATGGAATACATTTTCTGCAGGGATAAAATTATTGTCAGCATCGAGGATAACAGTGTTTGTTGTTAGCATAAATGTTAATAGTGAACATCAAGAACAATAGTATTGTCAGCGTCAAGATTAACAGTATTGTCAGTGTAAAGGACATCGGTATTATCAGCATCTAGGATAGCATCAAGGATAACATTATTGTTAGCAACAAGGATAACACCATTGTCAGCATCAGGGATATCAAATACTCTCACGTACAGCATGCATTCTGATAACAGTCATTCACACTTTACACAATTAAAATCGATTGCTAACAAAAACATCTTTGTAGTCAATAAGATAGGTGACAGAATTTCACCCTGCCTTCCACACTGAGAAGTAAATAAATCTCAACATTATTAATATATACAAACGGTTCAATTTTACGGTACATATTTCTAGTTAAACACGGCAATCTGCCATTGCCATTAACATTGTTTATGGCCAGTTTTCTTATAAACACCTGCCCTTTTATACAATGTCGAATGCCTTTTCATAAATCATAAATGCACAAAATAATTTCCTTTTACTTGCTTTTATAATTTCTACTAGAGTTTGTAGAGATAAATATTATCTAGAGTGGAACATCCTTTTCTAACACCATATTTATATTTCTTGAATATGTATGTAATCTCTATACAGTCCTCAAGTCTTTTATTTGAAGTGTTGGTAAACAATTTTCAGAAAAAGAAAAAAATCAATAGTGTAACAGGAGGGTAGCTCAAGGGACGATTTGTATAACCTATATTTGCAAATATTGGCTGTATTAATTCTATAGGCGAGAACTCTGGGATGATAGTACCGTCAAAACTTGATTTCAAAAGAAAATATATAAAGGTAGAAAAATCGGTTAGTAGATATTTAACACTCATTTACGACGTGGTCTTTACTCATATATATTTATTTATATAAGAATTCGAATAACCCTGTGTGCTTCTTCAACGGTAATATATCTATTTAATATCTCGTTCTTAGTAGACGTTGTTGCATCAAAATCGTCATTTTCATTTGAATCAAATTTCTGATTACGATTTTTAAATGTTGTAAAAGACACTAATGCCTTTATTAGGCGAAATTTTTTCAGTGATATTAATTAATCTCTAAAATTAATTTATGTCGACCAACATAGTTTTTAAAGTTATATTTATCATTGTGTTTCCTATTGAGCTTATTATTTTGTTTGCTTTTTTTTGTTGTTTTTGTTGCTGTTGTTCATGGGTTTTGTTTTTTTTAAAAAATTTTTGTTCGTTGTTTTTTATAGAATAAACTTGTTTGCTTATATTGGCTTTCTGAGTCTACTGCTGGTAACAAGGGCTCGAGATCTGGCGTAATTGTTTTTAGGGGCGGAGTGGGATAAATTATTACATCCTCTGATATACTGAATGCCGTTTTAGGTGGCTAAACACAAGAAATTTATTCACCTGCAGTTTGTACTTCATAAATAAAGAATGCAGTACTACCAAATTTCGCCCAACAGTTTTCACTTTCTTCCGCGTCAAGATCATCCAATGTTAAAAACCGCAAAAAAAACTAATGTTCAAACAAAGAAAACAAAGTCTTAATACAGAAACTCTTTTATAACCCAACACCATTAAAAACTAGACAACGTAAATATTTACGCTGACATCAACGTCACGTACGCGCATACGTATTATAAGTATATTTTGGTGAGGAACACTCATTCCGTCACCCCCTATGTTGACCTAAGTGTCTGTGTGTTGGGTAATCTGACTACGAAGTTTTATTTGCTTTGAGGGTAGGTGAGTCATTTGGTTAAGCTTGTTCATCCTCAACAAACTGTATCGATAAATATTTTGACCCGAAAACTTCGTTTTGTGCCTTTTTGTGTACTGGAGTGAGATTCTTGCGACGAGTTACTGGTTTTCTATGACGTCATGATCCATTCATATTTGTACTGTTATTGTCTGCGCATAGTATCAATTGCTAAACATACAACTTATTATTTACTAAAAATACAATCTGCACAATTTGTTTTCGACTGTAAAACAGAGGTTCAACATAATGTTTCAAATAAAGTATATAATAAATATTTTCGTGATCCTAAGCACTCGTATAATAGTCAATATAAACACTGCGCAATCACTGTTGTGCTCCTTTGTGCTTGTCGTCCAACCAAAGAAGCTCATTTAGTTGGAACAATATATGCAACAAGCGATATTTGTGGAAAGATGATTAAGTTACAATAATTAATAAAAATCACTAATTAAATACTCTAATGAATTGAAACCGATACATTTTGAAACCTTCATCTTGTGAGGAAAAAATGAAGATGAAAGCGTTAAGATCAAAACAAAGAAAGTACATTTATATTGTAAAAGAGAATTTGAACAATTTGACCTCATCAAAAGTGCGACAAATTAAAACATAAACAGATTTCTGAGGCAGAAGCTGCTAGTAACAATGTGTAGCTTGCGTTGTTGCCACAGCTAATTAGTAGCTAAAAATTTATTTGGCAGTTCCTTTCAATGTTGGTTTGATTCTCTGTTGGCATTATGGCACCAGACTGGTAACCTTAACTCGTGTGTGCCAACGTTTTGGGAATAAGTCTACCAGAAAAAATGCCCAGACTGGCTCATCCGCTTTGCTTCAAACTTCTCTAATTGCCATAGCTAATTATGTAAAACAGTATCTTGAACTTGTCAGAAGACTTCTTTTTCAAATTCTAGCGTTTGTATTGTAAACATCGCACCACAGAAAAGAATAGAAACAGTCAGTGATATTATTCTCGCCCACTATGTAGTTGACAATAATCTATGATTCTGGCACTGTCCAAAATGAAGAAGCAATTCAAGATATACCACACTTACATCGATTAGACTATTAATCCTCGCCTGTTGGGGAATTCTAAAAATCCATAAAAGAGATAAGAACAACACCCCAAAATCAAGTTAAATATTAAATGTGAGTGAGATTTCGGAAAACAAATTAATTTTATTCTACATTAGTAGGCAAATGTACTTACGTTGTTTATATGTTCTAGAAGACGTTGACAATGTTTATATTGTTGTGGAAGCATATTTTACATTGTTTATAGTGCTCTGGAAGCCTTTGACATTGTTTATGGTGCTCTGAATGCTTTTGACATTGTTTATAGTGCTCTAAATGCTTTTGACATTGTTTATAGTGCTCTGGAAGCCTTTGACATTGTTTATAGTGCTCTAGAAGCCTTTGACATTGTTTATAGTGCTCTGGAAGCCTTTGACATTGTTTATAGTGCTCTGGAAGCCTTGGACATTATTTATAGTGCTCTGGAAGCCTTTGACATTGTTTATAGTGCTCTGGAAGCCTTTGATAATGTTTATAGTACTCTGGAAGACTTTGACATTGTTTATAGTGCTCTGAAAGCCTTTGACATTGTTTATAGTGCTCTGGAAGATTTTAACATTGTGTATAGTGATCTATAAGCCTTTGACATTGTGTATAGTGCTCTGGAAGCCTTTTACATTTTATATGCTCTGAGAGACTTTGACATTGTTTATAGTGCTCTGCAAGCCTTTGACATGGTTTATAGTGCTCTGGAAGCCTTTGGCATTGTTTATAGTGCTCTATAAGCCTTTTACATTTTATATGCTCTGAGAGCCCTTGACATTGTTTATAGTGCTCTGGAAGCCTTTGACATTGTTTATAGTGCTCTGAGAGACATTGACTTTGTTTATAGGGCTCTGGAGGCCTTTGACATTGTTTATAGGGCTCTGGAAGCCTTTGGTATTGTTTATAGTACTTTGGAAGACTTTGACATTGTTTATAGTACTCTGGAATACTATGAAATTAATTAAAGTGCTCTGGAAACCTTTGACCTTGCACGTTATAGACCATTCTTAGAATGTATTCATGTAATCCTGGGTCAAATCCAAAACGAGGCTAAGCTAGGAACCAGCTTAAAGATTTGTTAGAGTCAGGGGACTAAATTATGTCAGATAAAGGTTTTAATAAACAAATAAACAGAATAACCCATTTATAAAATGACAATTTTTAAAACTGTTTAGACATGATTCTTACCTATTTTTTTACTTTATATAATATCTGAATACACATATTGGGTGTTGAAATTCAACCATCTACCAACTCCATAAAAAGTAATAATTATAATCAGTGAAGAAGTTCAGATAAATATTGGACCAATTTGTGTGTTTGGGGGCAGGGTGCACATATATATATATATATATGAACGGACTTCAAGCAGCTTTGAACCAATAATCCTGCTGTTTTGTGGTTAGGTATTTAGATATATAACTGCCAGTCTGTTATTGAAACAAAAAATGAGTTTGTATAAATAAAATCATATATCCATATTGTCAGTTGACCAATGATTCAGAAAAGAAAAAAAATATGTAATTTAAAGGGAAAATCCCAGTCCCTCCCACCCTCAGGCACCAAACGCAGCAAGCAACATAAAAGAAACTAGGCTGTGCACTTCTGATACAAATTACAATGCAAGCATACCGGCATGTACCCAAAACTATTTAAAGTACACCATAAAGTCTCTACTCGTTTCGGGGACCTTTTTGGTTAAAAGGGCAGTCTGTAATCTGCTTCTAGAACACATCTATGCACAATGTGTAAATATTTTATTCTGACCGTGTGTTTTGCCCACAGTGATGATTAATTAAGAAGTACATTTAAACCTTACCTAATTAGAAACAAAATTCATGCTTTAAATAGTTTCTTTTCTCTATTATTAACTTGTATTATGTGTGCTGTTCAGAAAAAGGACACTGAGAAAGATAGGACGTAAATCAACTTACGTTTTAGAGAATGGACATATCAAGTAAGTTTTCGCCAATATAATATATGTAGCGATAATTCTATAAAATATTCTTACGCAAAAGGAAGGAATCTCTATAAAATACATTACATCAGGGGTGAACACACTTTTTCATCATGTGTTTTCTTTAAAAAATGACGAACCCAATATGATCTACCTACCACAAAAATACATAACATATATATGTTGATGTCTATTTTGTTAATGTTACGTGATCTGCTCACACTATCTTCGCGATCGAACGATCAATCGCGATCGACGTATTGTGTACCCCTGCATTACATCCATTACAACCGCTATCAATATAATATATTGTCTTGCAAAATTAATCTACGTAATATATTATGTTTTATAATAGCTTAGCCTCGTTTTCGTGAGACATTAATATTCATGAGGATCTAATTAAGAATGGTCTATATATGTGTTATAGAAGCAGCTTTCACTGTTTATATTGGTATGGATGCCGTTTACATTGTTTATATGTTTTAGAAGCCGTTTGCATTGTTCTGGAATCCTTTTACATTGTTTGTATTGCGTAAAAAGAAATAGTTCACATTGTTTATGCCGTCCAGGAAGCCTTTGCGTTATTTTTTTAGTCATCTGAACGCTTTTTACAGTGTTTATATGTTCTGGAAGCCACGACCATTGATTAGAACGTTCCAGAAGCTGTTTACATTTTTGTAGTGTTTTCGAAGCCGTTTACAGTGTTTATATGTTTTAGAAGCAGTGGTGCTACAGTAGGAGTTAACATATTTAGCAGGTTATGTGTATGTATTTAAATTTCTACAATGAATGTATCTATTGATATTGCAAGCTTCCGATGTTACGATATCCGAACATCTTGTAAGTGTACTGTCCATATTCGCTTATAAGTTGAATCCAACTACAATAAAACATAGAGCCTGATTAGCTATCGCATTATGTGTCGGCAGAACAGGGTCTATGTTGTTGGTTCTATTGATTACTCCAAACAAAACTGCATACACTTAGAGATGTTGTTGCATTGAACAATGACATATTTTGGTCTGTTCAGTGTGTAGTTGGCCTCGACTTACACTCGAGCACATGCGGTAGTTAATGATATTCAGTGATATGTTCTCTAGACGTCATCATATAAGCCAAAGATGGTCCATCGTTATCCTAGAGGCAAAGACAGATCTTTGGTAGACTGAAAGGCGGTGATTTTGGTACGTATCCGTGGAGTCCAGACCATTTTCTAAGCTATATGTCTTTCATAGATAGATTATTACATTTACCTTCTGTACATCAACAATTACCTGGTGTCAAAGATAACACGATTTCACAGGTACTAATCTAGTTAATAAACTGGCTACTTTCATCCTGAATTACTTCATTGGACTTTGATAAAAGGGGATAAGGTGGTTCAAGCTCCTGGAGGGGATTTATCACAGAAACATTTTGGTCAAGATTCTGCAGTTATTTCAACCAGGAGAAAACTAAAAACTCTAATGTACTTTGCCGTTATATTGGTACTCATGCCACTAAACGGGATACTTTTCCTTAATTTCCTGAAACAGAAACATGGCGAGCGATACAGGGGAATCAGATTTAGGTTGCACATTCAAAAGGTTTACAGTCGTAAATATCCGTTTTACCGGTGCCTCAAACATGTTATTAAAGCTCAGTTTGCGACAATTACTAGTAAATCAGCATCAATGGCGCAATATCGTCAGATACCTGCAACAAATTAGCGTTTGAGTCACTTGTTATTTAGTAAAACATAAATCAATTGTTGTAAAACAGAAAATTATTTGCCCCTCCCTAAAATACTTCTTTTCAAAGTGTTGCTTTGCAAAGTTCGCGAAAATTTTCAATCTTTTCAAAGTGTTGCTTGCAAATTGCGCGATCATTTTCAATCACACAATTGAAAAATACAATACATGTTCAGTACCTGTGTCCAATACAGCTGTAATTAATATATTTACAAGGTAGAGGTAACTATGCGTATTTGTAAGTATAACGAGTTATACAAGAACAGACTACATGTGTCTTACCTTATCTCTTGTACCTTATGCATTACTGTTAATTGATTAGTGTATACCGAAAATTTAATGAAAAGAGTTGAATGTATGACAACTGAGTTTTTAAATTATGCGTAGTGAGGCAGTCGACTAGGTGACGAACATTAGGCCGGAATGTCCGACGTAATTGCAATACTTCTGTAAATCAAATGATGCCGTACATGTTTAACAGCAATGGTATTGATTAGCGATCCAGAGGTATTGGCGTGTGTTATTATCTGACTTACATACGGCAATAAGCAGATTTGAATGTCCCTTAACCTACCATTATATTTCACAAAGTGTGCTAGAATTTAGCTGCTACCTTCGGTAAAGATTTGTATCCTATAGTAAGATTAATAAAAAAAAAACAATCATCCAAATCGGCTACGAAAGGCAAATGCCGCAAGAGACCTCTTACACTATTGGGTACTCAATAACTACCACTTTCTACTAAATATTTCTACAAACAATAAAGTTTAAGTAAAGATTTGTTGTTTCTGTGCCCGAAAATGTCTAGAAATTTCTTCGCATATAGATTGTTTTCCTTTAAAGGAAACTATAATATCTATCAGCAAAAACTTGTTTATCTCTGAAATTTCTAAATGTGTTTTTAAATCAACTGGCAGGAGAAAGTATGTTTAACATTATCCTCTTTCAAGCAGAACTTATTAAATCAACAACTATTCGAAAAGTGCAAAAGATAATGAAGAAAAGCAAACGTAATAATCGCCTTCATTATTTAGTGGTCACTTAATAGCACAGCATCGGTGGAAAGAGAACCCATGTAATGAAATAGCCATTACGAAGGTATGCTTTTGAAGTGTTGGGAAGAGCGGTCACATAATGGTCAATTTGTGCTGACCGTGATGGAGAGTATTAGCCTTGAGGTTCCATTAAGTAACATCAAGTGCCAATGTCCCACAATTAGTTTACACGCTAATATGCGGACACTTTTAAATGTGATCTTTATAACACCGACCCTGTTGGTCGAATTCCAGCCTGCCTTTGCAGACATGCGGACTCGTATTCAACGTGTCCGAAATTCGTCTCCAATTTCCCCGTTCAAATTAAAAACATGATATTGCCAAACCTGTCACGTATATCATCGTTAGTCCATTTAATGGGTGTCAGATTTAATGGTTCCTGACACCTAAAGACACGAAGACCATACGAACTACTGGTATAGTGAGGAAAAATCCAGGTTCTTATGATTTATACAGAAAACAAGAAATATTCAAATGTAATAATGTCGAGAAATTTACACACACACACACACACACACACACATACACACACACACGAATATATTTAGTCAGTCTACGTTCTTCTGCACGAGAAAAATATAAGAGACTCTGAGTTTGAATTTAGAAGAAATTCTCTCGTAAAACAATAGAAATTGGGGTGAGGCGACTATTTATCCCACCCCTTGCCCCAATGTGAGAGTGCTCAAGAGACGCGCCATTTCTCCCTGCAATACACCTTATAATTCCCGGGACAAGCCCCTTTTTTTCATGTTCTGGTCAGCTGTGGCTAAACTGCAAAATAGCTTATGTTTTGATCTAAGTACACAAACAATTTTTATTCTTGTATTTATCTTGTGAAAATGCCGTTTGGACCGTGTTCGATAGTGCGTGTATGTAAGCACCAGCAATTTAATTTAAAAATAAACGATTTCCTATTTTGTTATTACTTACCACGTATATAGGTTTTAGTCTTCAGGCTTGTAAAACTTGTTTACTGAATGAAAATATTTATTCTGAACTAGGGGTGGGGCACATATCCTGCATGGTATTATAGTTTTATTCCTTCTTTTAATTTAAAAATGGGAATAAAACTTTACATATACAGTAGAGAATTGTCAGGTGTTAGCCGAGCTTCTTTGGCGGAAATGGAGATGCATATTTGTTTGTAGGGAAAATTACACAGCATTCATTCACAGTGATCATTCACGGGATTTAAGTAAATGGTTGACAATTTTATATTTAAATTCTTTTACTATAGTACTCTTGTAGTGGTTCTTAAAACTCTGAAAATTACGTGAATAATTTTTAATCTTAACATTATATTTACTGAAGAAAAGAAATATGTGATATTAATTATTTCGTCCAGTGCCTGATTTATACTGTACAGTTGTAGTGGTTTTAAAAACTGAGAATTACATGAATAATTTTTAATCTTAACATTCTATTTACTGAAGAAAAGAAATGTGTGATATTAATTATTTCGTCCAGTGCCGGATTTAAACATAGCAGGGACCTAAGCTATGGGAAGCTGTAGAGGCCCTATTTAGTATAGAATAAATTTGAGAGACCACTTCTAAGAATTTGTAGATATTACTAGATCAGGAGGTAGGTGTGGAAATACCTCCATATCGGTAGGTTTTTTCTTCCGGCTTGAAAGTTGACAGGTATGAACTGTCCGGTTTTTTTTTTGGATTTCAGTCGGGGGTTGTTAGTTCATTCAAGTCACCAGCCCTGGGCCAGTGCCTACAAATATTTCTTTGAGCTCTGATTAGTACAGTACATAAACTATTATACCAGACATGCATACCTTGTCAGTTTTGTAAATAAACTAACTGTAGCCTGCATGTAAAATACTTTGTAATTGAACCATAAGAAGGAAGCTACTTGATGTTTAAATTAATTACTTACAATTTCTTCTTTGCATATTTATTTGTGGATTGTGGATTTTTATTTAAAAAAAACCCAAACAAATAATGCTTAAGTTAGGACCGATGAAAACCGTTCTCAGTTCAGTTCCTTTTTACTCCTCTTTGGTAATAGATATTGTTTCACATAAAAGTCGGCCCAGAACTCAGTATTATCTTTCAGTGTTTTAGTAATGGATGAATATTTTCAAAATATTAGTCCTTAGGTGGTGTGTTGAGGATAGGTAATGAACATGTCATTACATATACCGGTACTACGCTCGAATCTCATCCTTCTTAAATGAAATTTATTGCATTGTTGCATATTTTAATTTTCACATGGCACCGTCACTTAATCATTATCATATTTTTGAACAGCACACAATGTATAAGTATTTATGTTAAAATTACATTGCTTTTCTTTAAATTCTTAACACACAGTTCAACATATATAAGTTATGAGCAACTCTCGGAAACAGATTCATCTTTTTAATGTGCAACCCAAATCTGATTTCTTGTATCGCTCGCATTTATTGTTTCAGGACCGGCTAGTATTGCGTCACGGGACCAGGTGATCTGTCGCCTCAAAAAAAAACTCTGAAAAACTCGGCAATTTACGGAATTGTGGTATCTTTCGCGCAATATAATCACTATCCGCCTACGATATGTAATTTATAAACATTAAAATCGAGTTAAAATTTGTAAAAAAAATTACATACATAAAAGGAATAATGTTGTTTCTGGTCTCCTTTAATATTTACTATATCCTGGCAATAACACTGAGGCGATCACCCTCTAGATAACGATAATCATAATAAAGCAGACACCTTGTAAGAAGGTACAATCCGCCAATAAACTCCCATATATACATAACGGTACATATGATTTATAAAAAGAAATTACATGAAGGGTATAATTCTAGAAGTAAATTACTTTTTTACTCGACTCTTTTTGGGGGAAATTGTATACAGCAAGAGCTCTCATTTTCAATCATTTAAATAAACATGAATTTGCCTCTAAACTTCATGTAATCTATCATGTGGTTTATAGAAGTAATGATTCCTATTTTCCTTTAAAGGGTTGGGGATCAAAAAAGAAGATATGCCAAATATACTGGTGTTTTTGCCATTCATGAACCAGATATACGACAGGTTTTGACCTTGAACTGATCCGTCAATCTAACCAAAACCTTTGATGTTGTGCGAAGCAATTAGGTTCTCTGCACAAAAAAAAATACCTAGTTGCTGCGCTTCTGGTATAAAATCTAATTGGGCATTTAGAGATTGTTCCAGTAAAAAGCAGTTTGAAACTTAAAAAAGTCTCCATAAGACTAATTGAAGTTTCAAATTTAGAACGTGTAATTTTGATCACAAAGTAAAACCATGTGTTTTTTGTATTGAATCAGAGAATAAAAAGTATGAAGAGTGACTGACAATTTTTTGTTGCTTTATCTAATTTTCTTCATGACTATAATTCTCGAGTTTAACAGACAGTAAAATTCAATTTCAGATTAAAAATAAATGCAAATATAAACCTTTTGTCTCATTATTAATCATACAAATTGTGTCGAAATTGTTTTTAAAGGAAAAGACCCATTTCTTCAATTATTCACGCCATTTGTGTCGAAATTCTTTTAATTAAAGAAAGAGCCTCGTTTCTCCAACTACTCGCAAAAATGGTGTCAAAAGTTTTTAAAGAAAGTGTTGTTTCTCCAACTACACACATGAAATATTTTGAATTCTTTTTATTTTTAAAGAAAGAGCCATATTCACGAATTAGTCACTTAAATTGTGTGGACATTGCAATAAAAAGAATTATATCTTCCCTTGTTCAAACAAATTGTATCTAAACTTGTTCATCTCTCTCTCCCTCCCTCCCCCCTCTCTCTCTCTCTCTCTCTCTCTCTCTCTCTCTCTCTCTCTCTCTCTCTCTCTCTCTCTCTCTCTCTTTCACTCTCTCTCTCTCTCACACACACACACACACACACACACACACACACACACAGAAAACTTAATGGTGACAAACAAGCTTTTTTCTCGAGTACTCAGAAATTAGTGAACCGTATTTAACAGTTTTATATACACTTTCTCACTTTCACTGAAAAAATTATTTCAGACATCTTTTAGGGTTCCGTGCTCTATCATTTTTATTAGAGGAACTTGTATTAAAAAAATGACATTATCTTTGCCAAGGCATTGGAATTAAGGATTTAGATGTAAGCAGATATACAAATTATTATTCCTACCTGGTACCTGCCTGGAATACAAGACTTGTTTATTTGCAAGAACAAAGGAACAAACACTGAATGAGGTTGAAAGAGACAACCACGTGTGCAATATACTCCCACATCTACGAGCTAATAAGTAATTATTTTTTCATTCGGTATAAAAACAAGTACACGTCGGCTTTATACCCAGCTTTTCTTGTAACAGTTATTTAAAGACTCATGCGTGTATTAGCTCTATGTATGTTGACGGGTACATTGAAAACAATGCAGTTGACAGTGCCATGAAATGACGTGCGTTTATTTTATTGTTGTCAAGCTTCAATTATAAAGGAGTTAGAGTTAAAATGCTCAATTATGTGAGGATCTTTTTTTCTGCACAAAATTTGAATTTTTTTTCTAGAAAATACTTATTTTGTTAGCACATTCTTTTTCGTTTTGGCCAACATACAAAGCAACTAATTTTGTTTCAACCTCCACCTCTTCCCCATGTACGATGCTATAATTAGCGAAAATTGACATTATTTTCTAACAAGAAATGGGAAGATCGTACTCTGAAAGCAAGCAGGTAATTTTTAAAGTCAGAAATACATTTTTAAAACATTGCATTGACACACAAGATGTAACATGGTATTGAGTGAGAATCGATTCATAAAGGAAGCCATTTGTTTGTAAGACAATGTTATAGTCGTCTGCACATTCTCCTTAACAACTTGTATTCATCTAAAAGCTAAAAGTAATACTGGTGAACTATGTGAAAAGTAAAATCGCTTCAATAAAGAAATTTCTCGCTTTTAATATATTTGTACTTTTAATTGCTTAGCGACATTTAAGCACGTGACAATCTTTTGATGTGAGGTGGTTATGACTTTTAACATAGCTTTTGAAATATTTTCAGTCATATAGCTACGATGACTGCAGTGTGGCAGTTTTAGTGATGTCTAGCACTGGGGCATCATGCTGCAGACATAATAGCATGATATCCTATCCAGTCACATTGTCTTGACACCAGGCCGACCAGTCATAACACTAACCTCTTAATGCTGAGCGTCAAGTGAGGCAGCTGTTAGTACCATTTTTGTAAGTCTTTGGTATGACTCAACCGGGAATCGAATCTACGACCTCCCGCATCCGAATCGAACGCTCTAACCACTAGGCCACTGGAGCGGTTCAATCTTTGGACTTTATTCGCCTCGTTGGTCATCGTAAATAAAAAATGTAATCTTCAATTAACACCATGAAATGAAAAAGGGTTTCTCTTGTAAATGTAGGGTAATTTGAGAAAAAAAATTGGTATTTGTGTCTTGCTAAATAGAACAGATTAATATAGGGGCCCCGAGTGGCCGAGTGGTCTTATGCGCTGACCGTTACGGATCACTGCCATTTCATTTCTGCGTGAGTTCGAGTCCAGACTCGGATAACGTGGGCAAGTGAGAAAGCCTGCCATTAGCTTCTCGTGAGTCGGTGGTTCTTCCCGGAGTTTTCTAGGGTACTTCCTCCACCATTAATACTGGCCACCATGCATAGCCTATCTTGTGCTGAAAAATGGCGTTAAACCCTATAACAACAAATAACCACAACAGATTAAAACCCAAAGGGCGCTATAACAGTGGAAAAGTGATTTTCTTTATTAAATATTATTTCCTTCATTGAGGCTCTTTTTTTTTAAAGAACACTAAGTTTATAACCAAACTCACCTCCTCCACCTCCGGGAAACACCGTAACTTCCGGGGCTTGCATAAATTATAATTAATACTCAAACACTTATGAGGGACTTGTGACCTGGTGGGAGAGGACCACCTGGTGCACCAAAATCCATAAGGAAAGTTGTAGCATCTCCTAACCTCACTTCCAAACGTATTTCTTGAGTCTGACAGGGGTCAGACCATATAACTTTTAAACCTACATGCATTCACAAGCTTGAACTGAGACCAATATTACAATAATTCTGGGATTCCTACCATTATACACACCAAGACTTGACAGTTGAAAACATTTTTTGGCAACAGATGATGAGGACTTGATGGCGTCATGGTTTCATTTTAGGGCCAATCATACGTAGGTTTTGACCATACTTCACGCTTACTTTACATGTTCAATTCAACCGCTCTGATTTCGGAAATACAATCAA